>JASAOD010001908.1:0-88799 GCA_030849845.1 Crithidia brevicula | reverse complement strand
GAGAGGCCGACTACGCCACCGCCTCGCCCCGCATGCTGTCCTTCGAATACCTCTTCGGGGCTGTTGTGTTAGTTTCCCTCAACATCTACGGCTTCGTGATTCTCACACGTTTCTGCAACGCTAACGGGTCTCCCCTCTTCGATGTAATCGAACCCCCGCTCGCGCCCCTGCAGTACCTTGGCGCGAAAGGGTTTGACAACTTCCTCGACGGGCAGTTCGTGTCCTACCGTAATGCCGTCTGGATACTTGCGTTGTTGGGCATGGGCCTCGGCCTCGGCTCCTCTATCAGCCGGCGACTTACGCAGCCGCTTCGTCGTGTCCATCTGGACGACGCCACGGAGCTCTCGTGCACCTCGGACGATCTCTGCGGCTCACCGGTAGTCACGGTGAAAAGCGAGCCTCTCAGCTCCGCCGGCTCGACCCTACTTCTGAGCGACACGGAATCAGAAAAGGTTACCCAACGCTCGCTGCTCTCCACTTGGCTATCCGATCGTTTCGCGTCTCAGTACGGGCTATTTCTGCTTCCGTTGCTCTACATCGTTGTGGGCCTGGTTTTCACCACCGTGATGCACGGACCCCACTTTTTCCTGCCGCTTCTGTTGACCTGCGCCAACTACGTCGTCTTCACGCGAGTGCAGCGCCGGTGCTCCTACCGAGTCTTCATGGCCATCATGTGGGTCACACACGTCAGCCTGCTCTACGTCATCGAGTATTTCTCCGGATTCGAAAATGCGTACATATTGCAGCTGATCGCACCGACCAGCATTGACAGCAGTAGCCTGGCGCTCGGACGTGAGAACGCTCGCAAGGGTCTATGGTCCACGCGCATGCGTTGGTACATTGCCTTCCGCATGACAACGCTGCGCCTCATCGCTTTTAACTACGATTTGTGGGAGGCCACGCACGGCGCGGCGCGGGCGAGGGAGCGGGCAGCAGCCAAGCACGACACAACCTGCATCGAGTGTGCACAGCTGCGCGAGCACAACAACAACAACACACCGTGCCTGCCCGCGGAGGCGTCGCGCTGCTACAAGTACCGCACCGAGTACGTGCGCGACCCCAGCGACTACAACCTCATCAACTACCTCGCCTACATCCTCTTCCCGCCGCTCTACATCGCAGGCCCCATGTCCTCCTTTAACGCCTTTGTGTCCTACATGCGCGTGCCTTCGGTGTCGATATCGTGGCGTGGGATGGCGGTGTACGCACTGCGCATCCTTGGAATCTACGCGGCACTAGTTGTGCTGATGCACTTTGTGTTCGTGTCTGCCGTCTCCTCCTACACCTTTCTCATGCTGAAGATGAGCAACGTGGAGCAGGCGCACTTTTTCTTCTATTCACTGGCTTACATTTGGCTGAAGTTCAGCTTCATCTGGAAGACCTCGCGCCTCTTCGCGATGTTCAGCGGCATCGAGGTGCCCGAGGATCTTCACCGGTACTTTTGTAATACACTGACGATTCGTGAGTACTGGCAGGACTGGCACGCCTCCTTCAACCTGTGGATCGTGCGCTACATGTACATCCCCATGGGCGGCCGCTCGCGTGTCGCGCTGTCCGTGCTGCCCATCTTCCTTTTCATCGCCATCTGGCATGACCCCGCCCTGCAACTGATCAAGTGGGCCCTCTGCATCGCGGTGATGTTCGTCATTGAGCTGGTGGTGAGCGCGTGCTTCGGCTGGGTGTCCGGCGTGTTCACTCGCGAGATGGCGGCAGTGGGGACGGCGAGGACGGCGCATGATGAGGACGTGGAGGAGGGCGAGGCGCAGGGCGACACCCACTCCTCGCAGCGCAGCAGTGGCGGTGCCGTGACGGCGCTGCTGCGGCCGCCCGCGCGCTTCGCCGCACGCCACCTCAGTCCGCGTGTGCGTGCGTGGTGCTACCGCATGCTGCGCGTGGTGGCCGGCATGTCCACCGTCTTCGGCCTCGTCGTGGCCAACCTCGTCGGCTTCTCCATGCAGAACTCCACCGCTACGATCGAAAAGGCGGATTTTCAGGCGCACGCCACCGATGTCGACCGCTCCATGCGACGAACGTTACAGAGCTCCTCTGCGTGGTTGGTGCTGGGTCTGATCATGGGCCTCTATGCTATAGCGTCCCTCGCCGCCATTGATCGCGACTACGTCTTCTACCACCGAAAGACCCTTAAACAGCGCTATGGACTGAAGTGATCGGAACAGGAAAATTGAGTCGCAGCGGCTGACAATGTTTGCTTGTTTTTGTTTGTGTTTTCCGGTTTTTTCGTGTCTTGTGATGCTCGCCGTCAGATCCTGCCTTTGAAACATGCTCTATCACAGGCGTTCTATCCTCTTTTTCGTATTGGTTTAACCGGGGAATCCTTTTCTCAGTGCCGCAAAGCCCTCTTCTTTGGATTTCAAACACGCAACATCTCTCTTTTCTATCATGTCGCTTTAAATATTATTATTTATATTATTGTTATCATCGTATCTAATTTGTTCTTATGTATATATGCCCTTTTTCTCTGTGTGCACTTCAAGAGACGTACTGGCGAGTAAAACGCTCGAGTGTTTGACGGGGTGCGCAAGAGGACGCACTGCCGCATTTCCAAAAAGAAAACCCTCAGCGGAGTAACGAGCGCCTCTCTCTCTCTCCGTGAATTGTGATGCCCTGGTGTGTAAATGGTCCCTCGTCTGAGCGCTATGTGAAGACAACAGCAGAGATGTATTTTTCTTCCCGATTCCGCTAGCTTCACAAGTTGTCAAGGAAATCGGGCGGTTGACTCGAACGTGCAAATATCTTTGACTCTACTTGTTTACACGATTTTGTTTTTCCTTGTTTGTGCTTCTTTTTTATTGTTGTTGTTGTTTTGTTGTTTTGTTTTCCATCGGTACAACAAAGCCCCGCTTCCTTTCCCTTTCCAAATGCTGAGTGTCTGTGTCGCAATGTGTGCTTTCGCACAGGCAGAGTAGAAACTGAAACTTGCTGTGGTTGATTACTTTGAATGTGGGTGAGGCCATTTGATTTATCTGCCGCCTTATTAGTGTGCTCCTGTTCCTTAGGACGGACAGAAGAACAAAAAAATAAAGTTTTGAAATGTGTTATGCGAACTTTGCTTCCCCTAGAAGTGCTCACTACACATTGCTTTAGAGCTGTGATGGTCTCTCAGCGCGTCTCGAGGGCCCTTCAATGCTGTTCAACACTATTATTTACAATTGTTTTGCGTCTACGAAAAGCAACCGGCCCACTGAGAGCAGTTGTATTTTTATGTACATTCTGACGACAAGCACACAGCTGCACCACATCAACCAGGATAGACTTTCCTTTTCGCGAACTCGATGGTGTTTGCACACCACACAATGATTAGACACCCTCACTATGGCCGCAGTTAACGCGCATTGCAAAGTTGTCAGAATAAATCTCAATCCTTTTTTTTCAAGGTCTGTCTTTGTAGCCCTCTCCCCCGAACCTCTTCTATTTAAAAAAAAAAGAGAACATAACTTATAGGTCGCCCTTTTCCGCGTTCAATCTGCGTGCGAATTGAATACAAAAAACAAGGTTTTTATCCTAGCAGGACGACTGCACAACGCCAACTTGCATCCTCCTCTTCACATTGTTATTTTCTTTTTTTTTTGGAAAAGGTTGAATTTCTGAATGGAAGCGCAAGCTTTTCACTTGAACACCTTGTCAAAGAGAGCGCCGTCCGTCATCTCCAGCCCTTTTGCGGCTCCTAATCGCATGAGCGCAAGGCAAGAAGCGCCTCACCTTAGCGCATCGGAGGAACCCATCAAGGAAGATCATGTCGTCGCCGTCGTGCGCGTCCCCTCGCCGCCCAACGCGGGTTTGCATCACGCCGCTCCAGCTGACCGATGCACTGAGGGTGCGTCGACAGGGACGTCCAAGCTCAAAGTCTACCTCTTGAGTCCCACCACCGAGATGGACATTGGCGAAGCCACCTACGCAACGGCGTATAGTCGCGTGCGCTCGGTGGAGTACCTCGTCTCTGTTGCCATCGCCCTCGCTGTCTGTGCCTGTGGCTTCATCACGCTCAAACATTTCTGTGATGCGCGTAACTACCACTACTTTCATGACCTCCTGCAGCGTAGCTCGGTTTTGGGCAATTTAGGGTCTGCGGGCTACGACGATAAGGTGGATAAGCAGTGGACAGGCTTTGTCATCCAAGGGCCAAAATTTGTTGGGGTGGCGCTTCTCCTTGGCGCTGGCAGCGCGCTGCTTCGTTGGGTGAACGCTGTTGGGATTGCACCCTCGAAGCCCTTGGCATCAGGAGCTCCTCTACTTGCAGACACCGCTGACTTTCGCGTTGCAACCTCCAATAGTGAAGACGAGAGAGGTAAGGTGACCCCCTTAAGCGCGCACCGTTGTGCTCCGGTAAGCATTCTCCTACATGTGTGTACCCTGCATGCCATCCTTCTTCGCCTCTGCTGTCTGGTTGGTCGGTGGTGGCTCGTCCCGGCTTTCTACAGCATAGTTGGCGTTATCTTCGTTGCCATCGTTCACGGACCCCACTTTTTCCTGCCGCTTCTGTTGATCCTCACAAACTACGTCGTCTTCACGCGAGTGCAGCGCCGATGCTCCTACCGAGTCTTCATGGCCATCATGTGGGTCACACACGTCAGCCTGCTCTACGTCATCGAGATCTGCCAAGGTTTTGAAGATGTGTACTGGCTCCAGTACTACTTCCCAACCAGCCGCCAAAGCTCTCGACGAGTTCTTGGACCTAGTATGGCACGGGATGGTAAATGGCGCCAGCGCATGCGTTGGTATGTGGCCTTCCGCATGACAACGCTGCGCCTCATCGCCTTCAACTACGATCTGTGGGAGGCCACGCACGGCGCAGCGCGGGCGAGGGAGCGGGCAGCGGCCAAGCACGACACAACCTGCATCGAGTGTGCACAGCTGCGCGAGCACAACAACAATAGCAACACACCGTCCCTGCCCGCGGAGGCGTCGCGCTGCTACAAGTACCGCACCGAGTACGTGCGCGACCCCAGCGACTACAACTTCATCAACTACCTCGCCTACATCCTCTTCCCGCCGCTCTACCTCGCAGGCCCCATGTCCTCCTTCAACGCCTTCGTGTCCTACATGCGCGTGCCTTCAGTGTCGATGCCGCCTTATGAGATGGCGGTGTACGCGCTGCGCATCCTTGGAATATTTGCCACGGAGTTTGTGCTGATGCACTTTGTGCACGTCACTGCAATCGGCAAGTACACCCGTCTTATTCTTGAAATGACACTTGTTGAGCAAGCATTTTACCTGTATTACACACTCGCCTACCTGTGGCTGAAGTTCAGCTTCATCTGGAAGACCTCGCGCCTCTTCGCGATGTTCAGCGGCATCGAGGTGCCCGAGGACATGCGCAGGTGCTTTTCAAATAGCTTTTCTGTCCGCGACTTCTGGCGCGACTGGCACGCCTCCTTCAACCTGTGGATCGTGCGCTACATGTACATCCCCATGGGCGGCCGCTCGCGTGTCGCGCTGTCCGTGCTGCCCATCTTCCTCTTCATCGCCATCTGGCACGACCCCGCCCTGCACCTGCTCAAGTGGGCCCTCTGCATCGCGGTGATGTTCGTCATTGAGCTGGTGGTGAGCGCGTGCTTCGGCTGGGTGTCCGGCGTGTTCACTCGCGAGATGGCGGCGGCGGGGACGGCGAGGGCGGCGCATGATGAGGACGTGGAGGAGGGCGAGGCGCAGGGCGACACCCACTCCTCGCAGCGCAGCAGTGGCGGTGCCGTGACGGCGCTGCTGCGGCCGCCCGCGCGCTTCGCCACACGCCACCTCAGTCCGCGTGTGCGTGCGTGGTGCTACCGCATGCTGCGCGTGTTGGCCGGCATGTCCACCGTCTTCGGTCTCATCGTGGCCAACCTCGTTGGCTTCTCCATGCAGAACTCCGCCGCTACGTTTGGCAAGTCCGGGCCCACCAGCGCGGAAACCGAAGCCGACCGTGTGATCACGCGCGCGTTTGGAAAGGTCACCATCGGGTTTTCACTGTGTGTGGCGCTGTTTATGTATTCAGGATCTTCGCTGGCGGTGATAGATCGGGATTTTGTGATGCATCAGACGCGGTGGCTGAAGCAGAAATACGGGCTACAGTGACTTCAAATGTGTTTTACCGCAGCTCAAGATCGGTTGGCAAGGGGAACGGGTCTCGGTTTTATATTGCTCGTTTATCGATGCTTTCCTGGCTTTGTAAATGCATCCGTAAAAAAGTGGTTTATATGGTAGATGTGCGGTTCTACTGTTGTAGAAAAGCATATGTGCATCTCTTGGCGGCGATCATGTTTTGGTTGATTTACTGAGCACTATCAGATTGCTGTATTTGTTTTCACCTCTGGTGTGTGCATGTGTGTGTGTTCTTTGTGTTTTTTGCCCGCCCTCTCCGTGAGAAGCCGAAAGGTGCTGCTCTTCGCTTCCTTTTTTAATTCTCCTCACTAGGTTAATCTTCCTCTGCTATTTTCATATATGGTACGCACTCTTCATTATGTTAGGCTGCTCTCTTCCTTTATCGTTCGCGATCAAAAAAAAAAAATATATATATATATATATGTATGCATTACGGGTGACGTCGATGCAACATAAAAAAAAAAAAAAAAACGCCTGAAAAACTGACCCCAACTGAACTCGCGCTCTTTTCTGCCATGGCTGTCATGAGCGACGCCCTCTGTGGAAGCCGCGGCCAAGTTTCTCCTCCATCGCTAGTTTTTTTTTCAATTAATTAATTGTGTGGATATTTGTGCGTGAGTCTCTCTCCACAAATTTCTCCTCTTCTTCTCGTAGGATATTAGCTCGCCACAATTGTTGATGCGACGCACCGTATCCCTATCGTTTTCTTTTTGGTCGGGATGCAAAACTTTCTTTCTTTCCCTGTTTCTCATTTCTTAACAACCTTTTCTCGGCTCAACTCATTTTTTCTCCTCCACCTTCCTCTTTCTCGATTAAATTTTGAAATGTTGATGGCGTGCCGCTAGTTCCGGACGTTGTGCACTGCCAGAGTACTTACACGCGTGCGCGGCACTGCATCTCAGCTGCCTATTGAACGCCCACAGCTGGCTATCCTTGAGAGAAAGAAAAAAGGAAAGAGGTGGAAAAAACACAAAAACACGCGCGTGCGTTTAACAACACAAACCTCTCTTTTTCGTTGTCGCTGGTGCCCCTTTGCGCTGCTTTTCCTCTACTTCATTTAGATCCATTCAGTTGTTTGAACCCTCTTGAGGGCCCATAAGCGACAGCAAAAAGCCGCTTGTTTTAGAATCCGTGTTTCGTTTGGTAGTTTTACAAAGCTCGTTTCTTTTTCCTTTTTGTCCGTTTGGTTGATTTACAGGTTCGTTTAAAAGCTGCATGCTTGCCTCCTTAGTAACCCACGATTAAAAGCCCTTTTCTTTTTTACCCCTTCATCACTCCGTAACGCACAGCGAACGATCTGCCGTTATTGTTTTCTTTAATCGTAATACACTCAGGAGAGTGGTCTTGAGTAATGGAGCAGCGACAGCCGCCCACCGGTGCCTCGGAGACGACCGTCTACGTCCCCGCACCGCGACCACCCACAACTCATTACCCTACGGAGTCCCTCTCTCGCACTGCGGGACCTGGCGGTGATGCAAGTGGACGACAAGTGCCCTCTAGCACCTCCGGCGCACCCAACACAGAGAAACCGAATTACCTCCGAAAGAGCTCCGCACTGTACCTCTTCTGTGCGGGCAATCTTTTCCTTGCCGTGTGCTACCTGGCCTTCTATGAACAGGGCTGTATTAGTCGTGCGCATATCGATGAGCTGAAGCCGAATCTGCGCCCGCCGTGGATGCTGTACCGGTGGATGGGCAGTAAAGGCGTAGATGTAACGGACTTGCAGTGGTATTACTTTGTCGTAGCCCTGCCCCCCGCAGCACCCTACCTCGTTGCCTTTCTTTTCATCTCCCGTCGTCTGCGGCGCTACATCGCGTCGAAACCGGCCGCTGCGTGGGTGCGCGGATCTGCGAGCCCCGCCGGTGAAGCCGGTGCCGCCGTCACCCCAGCTGTGGAGACGGCGTCCAAGGAGAAGGGTGGCAGCAGCGTTGATTTCCCCGCTGTCGCTGACTTGGAGGACGGCTCGCGCGACACGAGCGTATCCTCGCCCCTTCTTCTGCGGAGAAACACCGGCCCCCTTCACATCTTTCACATCTTCTCTGGCGCGTTCATCGCCTTCTGTCTCAGCGGCCCGGGCTTTCTGTTCGGCATGGCGCTGATGTCCCTCAACTTCTTCTGTGTGGCGCCCCTCTACAAGAAGCTGTCCTTCCGGTCGTGCATGGCGATCATGTGGATCTCGCACATCGCGATCCTCTTCCTCAACTTTCACGCCGACGGCTACCGGTTCGCCTGGTTCGGTCTCAGCTTCCTTGACGGGCTATGGCCCTCCCTCATTAAGTGGAACGTGCAGTACAACATGACCATCCTGCGCATGATCTCCTTCAACAACGATCTCTGGGAATCCGCGCTCTGCGGGGAGGAGCGCCGGCAGAAGTCGCTGCAAAAGCACGAGCGCAGTTGCATCGCCTGTGCACAGATCCGCGATCAAAACCGATACGCCGCGGCGAATCTCCCGCGCGAGGCGGTGTCGTGTTACAAGTGCCGTACCGAGTGCTCCCGTGCCGTGCCCGAGTTCACGTTCAGCGCCTACCTCGGCTACATGTACTACCTCCCTCTCTTCATGGCAGGCCCGCTCTCCTCCTTTAACGCCTACGTTTCGTATATGCACTACCCTCAGCGCAGCGTCGTTGGCGGCGCGACGTGGCGCTACGGCTTGCGGTGGCTCGGTCACGCGCTGATGCTGTCGACCCTCATGCACTACGTGCACGTCATGGCCTTGCTCCTCACGCCGACGGCGCCAACGCGCATTGAAACCACCGCCACGCCGACGACCACCACCACGACAATGCGCGTAGTGGAGGCGATGGTGGAAGCGGTGACGGGCCTTCCGCTCTCCTCCACCACCCTCGCACCTGGACCTCCGGTGTTAGCCTCTTTAACGTTTTCGCAGCAGTCCGTGCTCTTCTTTCTTGTGTTGACTTTTCTGTGGGCGAAGTTTGACGTGATTTGGCGCTTCTTTCGCTTCTTCGCGTTACTCGACGGCTTCGATCCACCGGAGGATATGCCGCGCTGCTTCGCGAACACCGTCAACATCCAAAGCTTCTGGCGTGACTGGCACGCCTCCTTCAACCTTTGGATTGTGCGTTACATGTACATCCCCATGGGTGGTAGCCGGACGAAGTTCCTCTCCATCTTTCCCATCTTCTTCTTCATTGCCATCTGGCACGACATCGAGCTGCGGCTGCTCTTCTGGGCCCTCTTCATCTGCATCGGATTTATTCCCGAAATTGTCGTAACGACGTTCTTTTCGTCCAAGACAAACAAGTTTGTCGTGCGCATCAAGCGGCATCGTCTGCTGTGGCGGTCGGTGCGCGTTCTAGGGACGCAGCTGTGCTTGATGGAGCTCGCATTGGCCAACCTGGTTGGATTTGCGATTGGCACCTCCGGCACCGAGGCTGGTCTGCGTCAGCTCTTCAGCGACATGACTACTGCGTATCTGCTCTACACCCCCTTCCTCTTCTTCTGTGCTGCGACGCTCGCTATTCAGGACCGCGATCAAAAGGCCTATGAAGCCGATCAGCAGAAGCAGAAGTACGAGTTGCGGTAGATGATGATGATGAGAAAAGAGGAAGCAGCAGGCGTGAGCTGAGGCGTGATCAGGAAAACATTGGCCACTTTTTGTTTTACAGTCCTGATTCTGGGTTTTTTTTTTCTCTCATGCCTATCTAATTGTGGGGACAACAAGCGTTTTCTCGTGAAGCAGTATCTACTGTTTTTGTTGCTTTAGACCTTTGAAAGTAAAAAAAAAAAGTAGAGTCGCCCTTTTTTCCCCCCTTTATAATGTATTTTTGAGCTCTGATTCTTCGCTGCGCCTGCGTGCATCAGTATTTAGCCTGGAACTGTTGTTTCTGTTATGTTTGTGTGTGTGTGTTTTGTGCTTTTTTTGTGAAAAAGAATGACTGACAACTTAATTGTGAAGTGCATTCTTCCTTTTCATTCTTCTCTCTTCTCAATTTTTTGAGCTGTTATGTCTCAAGAGATGTTGTTATTATCATGTTTTGCGCAGATCAATCGAGTACGGTCATTTTATGTTATCTCGTTTTTTTGTGTGTGTTTCGCTGATTTTTCCCTTGGAAGTTTGTGCTAGCTGATACCGTACTCATCAAGTTGTTTTCTTTTCTTACTTAAAGAGTCTTCTTCTCTCTTTTTTTTGGTTTTTTTTTTTTTGCAATCAAACGTACGATTAAAAAACCTTTTTTTCAAAGGATCTCTCTGTCAGCTCAATAGCGTGTCTGCAGGCCTATATATACAGGAGTGATTATGAAGCAACTCCACAACATTGACTCCCCTCTCTCTCTCTCTTGAGAGAAGTTTGTCGGCATCCGCACGCAAATCGGTACTCGTTGCTTTCTTATAGCAAGCGATCATGAGGTGCATTCCGCGGCTGTCCTCGCTGCCATTTTCTCTCCTGCACACGCTCACTGGCGCCTAGGCGAGTATGAGGTCCTGAAGTGCTCTGCCTTACACATGCTTAGACATCTATGTGTCTTTGTCTCCCTTTCCTTCACTATATGTCCCCTAAAACTATGTTATGTTTTTTTGTTTTTTTTTGTGGTGGTGGTGGTGGGATTATCCCTCATCTCAACACCGTGCGCCGCAGAAGCTTTGTCTCTTTTTCTTCAAGATTTCTCTGTAAGTTTATACCGTCTACAACGAGCACAAAGAGAAGAAAGAAAAAGTGCACTCTCTCTGAACACGTGCTCGCTCTTAAAATTTTCTCTCCCGCTTGTGGTGACGAACCTATCAGCTACTCGGACTAAGTGCGAAAGGCCACACACACACACACACACACACATACACACACCTACACGTACATATTATCACGCATACACACATACATACACGCAAGCATCATGGTGATGTTCTCCAAGGCCGGGTTGATCTTCGCGTGGAACAACTACCATCTTCTGGATTGGATCGTCCTCACGGTGCTCTATATCATCGCCAGCATTGCCACCGCCGCCGTCAAGCCACACTGCCGCTCCTTTTCTTGGAATGACGCCACCATCGACTACCCACAGCACGCCGACACCTTTCCCAACTACTCCCTCGTGCTCATGATTGCCTTCGCTCTTGTCTTCTACGTGGTCTTTGTGCTCTACCTCGTGAAGCCCTTGCAGCGCCTGGTTGGCGAGCCCATGGAGTGGTACGCTCTCAGTGCCGGGGCCTACGCTGACGCCAACGCCGAGGATGGCAACTCGAAGCGCATGCGCGTTCGCGATATGCAAACGGGCAACGGTCCACTCTACCCGTGGGTGCGGGCGCACCTCTGGTCTGTCGGGCTCGATTTCTGCATTACATCGGTGTTGAAGGTCTACGCTGGCCGGCTGCGTCCCGACTACCTGGCTCGGCTGAAGGCTGCCGGCTATACGAGCGCCAATCCCTCCCTGCCGAGCCCTCGAACCAACCCGGACTTTTACTGCGCTCTGATGGATCAGCACCCCGCTCTGGAGGAGGGGCGGCTGTCGTTTCCGTCGGGGCACAGCAGCACCTCCTTCTCCGTCTTCACCGTTCTGGCCTTCTTCTGCGTGGCCTATCTGCGCCCGTATGCGCGGCAGGCCAGCTTTACCCGTCTCGTCCTGTGCCTCTGCCCGCTCATCGTGCCGGCCATGTGCGCGGTCAGCCGCACCCGCGATAACAAACACCACTTCTCAGACATCCTGGGCGGGTCTCTCATTGGCATTTTCTGCGCCACTGTCGCCTTCTACGGCAGCTTTCGACAGGTTGGCGGCGCGGCAGGGATCTATTTTGGCCGCACCGCTGATGATGTGGATTACAGTCAGCTGCATGCGCCGCCGACGGGTGATGCGGCGGTGGGCAGCGGCGGTGTTAGCGGGGGTAACGGCGCCACGGAGTTTGGCGCTACAGAGCCGCGGGAGGACAGTGAGCTGCGGAAGAGCGGCTCTCCCACGGTGCGCCGTGGTGCTGATGCGGCGGTGTTCGTGAGCGATGGGCAGCGTGGATCGCCTGCGCTGACGGAGCGGAGGTTGAATGAAGACCCGGCTGCCGTGCCGTGGATTTAGACGAGGTATGCGCGTGGGCGAGGCAAGTAAAGCGAAGCGATGAAGTCGAGGTTGCCGAACCTGACACGTTTTTTTGTTTGTTTGTTTTTTTTTTTTTGCGTGTATGTGTGTTTCTTTCTATCGGCCTATCGTGTTTTCTCAAGGTGAGGTTGGTGTCTTTCTTTCTTTGTGAGGAAGGAGGAAGGTGATTTGTGTGGGCCCATGTATTGGTAGGTCAAAAAACAAAAAGTGCGCAAGTTTCGATTGGTCGTGCGTGTGTGTGCGTGTCTTTTCATAGACCCCTCGCCGATTATGAAGAGTGGTTGAAGAGCACTGCTGCTGTTGTTTTGTTTTGTTCTGTTATTTCCTTCCCCCCTTTAGGTACAAAGATGAGAATAGAAAGAAGATTATTTAAATGCCTTGACAACAACTCAGATATGTGTCCACATACGATGCGCATTTACTCCTGGCCTCTTTCCTTTTCTCTCTCTTTTTTCAGTTTTTCTCTCATTTTTGTGTCCTTTGGTGGCCCTGACGCAAAGCAATAATACGGCGCTTGAGCGACGAGAGAGAGAGTGAGGCAACAGATGAGCTCTATCCTGTTGCTTTTCCTTCTAATACCAATCCGTGGCCGTGCCTGCAATTTGGGCAGAAGATTTCTCCTGATGTTATTTTCTTATTTTTCCCCCTTTCTTTCAATGCTTTGACCGTTTTTTTTTTTTTTATGATAAGAACTATGAGGCTTCCGTTGCGCCACTCTTTTGTGTTGAGCCTTTTTCGTCCTTAAATTATTTATTTTTCTGAAAAAAGTAACCTGTGTGATAACACGCGAAACAAAAAAAACTAGTCCATTTGCATTTGTGTATTCAGCTGTCTAGCAACTCCAATAGAAATACAGCGAGTTGTAAAGTAAAGTGTTACTTCACAGCCGACACGAATATTGAAGAAGAAGGAAAAAAAAGCTTTGACAGCTTTTTCTGAAGTTTTATGCATGCTGTGAAATCATAATAAATACAGAAGGACGCGATCTGGTAAGTGCTTTATCTGCCAAGGTAATGAGACTCAAAATGTAAAAGTGGTTTTTTTAATAAAAACCTTGCGTTTCTTTACGGCGTAGCTGCTCAATCAATTGCAAGTAACGAAGAAGCAAGTATTACGAGGCTCTCTGCTGCTGTATACCCAAGTCTGCATACAAACTATTCTCTCTCTCGCACCCCCCTTCCTCTCCACGCTTATCGGCTTTCTTGTTTTTCGTGTTTTGTGTCTTCTTTTTTTCTTCTTCTTCTGCTCTCTGATGCATAGTCAATCATTATCGCCGTCGACACACTCTGACTCGAAGTCTGTTGCTTACACGCGCACTAGCACACAACGCAGATCTTATTGTTTTTTTTTTCTGACGCGCGTGCAGAAATTAGCTAGTATATACGAAGAGAGCGTCCATCAACAGCGCTAGCAGTAAAGCAGAGAGCAAGCCCTGCGGCTATACCTTGCACCAATAAAAGAAAACCCTCGTAATAAGTTTCCTCTATTGGTTTTCAATTAGCCCCTTTTCTTTTTTTTTCCTTCTTTTGTAGTCTTCACAGCAGAATGGCCTCCTTTATTCTGCGTAAACCTGTTACGATGGTGTTGCTAGGCTTGCTGGCCGCACTGGTGCTCATCAGTCTCTCCGCAACCGCAACGGCAGCCCCGACGGCCGACACGCCCTTCGCCGAGGTGACCTTTGTGGAGAAGGTAGGGGCAGAGACCACAACACCGACCCCTACGGCGGAGGCGGAGGTCAACCAACACGTTGGCCGCATCGCTGCGATTTTCTTCTCCGTCTTTGGAACGGTGTGGCTTCTTTTGAGCTTCTTCTTGGCCTACGTCTTCATCTGTATCTGCCCGGAGCGTCACACCAAGTAAGCCGTCGGTGGTGTCACGTGCTGCCCCGCTGCGCTTCTCTTTTCCTTTTCTTTTTTCCTTTTTTTCTTGCTGACCATGGAGACGTTGGGCCTTACTCTCAAATGTTATCTTTTCTCTCAGTCTTCTCTTTTATTATTAGTATTCCTCTTCTTCCTGCAACCCATGTGTTTACGGCGTCGCTTTCGTGTTTATGTGTCTTCAGTGATGTCTTTATTTTCTATGAAGTGCACGCCAATGGTTGCTCATGTTCTTCCTCCCCCACTCATTACTTCTTGTTCCATGTGTGTCTTTGTCATTCTCTTATGTTACTTTTGTTATTCATCTGCTTTGTTCGTGAAACAATGCTCTTTCTCTTTTCTCTTTCCTTTTTTTTTTTCTTTCTCAAAGCTTTTGGCAATCACGCGCATAGCACACACTAACAAAAGAAAGCACGTAGGCACCGCTGGCGACATGTCCTCTGGAATATTGTGTCTCTTCTTGCCTGCAAACAGGTGAACAACTCGTCCATGAAAAAAAAAAAATGGGAGGATAAATTTCAAAAACCTCAAGATCTTACTGCTGCCCCCAAAAAAAAATTTCAAAAAAAGCCTAGAGAAAGAGTCTTTGTCAAATCACCACGTCAACTCAACATCTCTGCCTTCCTCTTCTCTCTCGTTCTGCTATCCTTCACCTTCTTCACCAACCAACTTCACCGAATTGAACGTGATCTTCCTGCAAAGGCCTAATTGCGCGCCCCTCGTTCTTTCCTTTAGGTACTCGCTCCCTATCCTTTCGTTCTTTTAATAAGCACAGCACCTGCCATCATGTTCGGTCGTCGCGTGTTCGCCAGCGCACCCTTGCCACGGCACATGTGGGCAAAGCTGCACATTCAAAACGCCGCGCAGGCCCAGCGGATGCTGCCCTCGCTGGCCCCACTCGTCTCCTCGCTCGGCCGCAGCACCAACATCCTCAACAGTCAGGCGGTGTCACAGGCACGCGATGGCATGGCGTCGGAGACCGGCGCCGCCTCGCTGGAAGAGATCCTTGCGATGCGGTGCATGTCCGCCTCCCCCGTCATGCTCAACGCCATGATCTGCGCCATGGGCAAGTTTACCATTACAGTCAATACGCCACTTGTGAGCTTTTTGGAGTTTTGCTGGCAAAGACAGACATGAGGCGTCTGTGTGCCGTCGCGCGGGAAAACAAAACAAAGGAAAAAAAAAGAATCTCTCCCCTCTTTTTTTTGCCCAGCATATCTCTTGTGAAGCGTCATCCGCTGTAGCATAACATAGTGTGTTTCACATTCTGTTGTTGATGAGATTTGTTTTTTGCTTGTTTGCTTTTTTATGGCACGGATCAGCACTGCTGACGCCGTCAACGCCGAAGAAACACGTTTGACAAAGAGGGCAAACTAAACTGTTGGTTTGTTGGATAGTCTGCACCTCCGCACATAGTGCTGATAGCACAAAGTCGGTCTTCGAATGGCTATCGTCGCGTGGGTGGATGCACACGCCACCTTTGACTGATACAAATGAAAACTGGAAGGTTGGTGAATGATGTACTTGCCTTTGGTTTGACGCATATACTCAATACGTCGTCTCATTCGACAGGATAATGGAAAATGGCTGTGTACTTTTTCTTCTTCTTTTTTTTTAGTATCTTCTTACAAGTTCTAGTCCTTATGCAAGAGGTGCGATTTACTCCCTCTCTCTCCCTCTTCGTCACTTCCTACGACCAAGCTTCACAGAGTTGTTTCTTTTTCTAAGCTAAATCTCCAATTCCTTTTGTTGTTGTTCTTGTTGTTGTTTAATTTGTTTTCTCTTCACGTTATTGTCGCCGAAATCGTGTTGTCGATGTGGATGTTCGTATTGTGTTTGATGTTTGGCATTGTTTTTGTTTGACGCAGCGTCGTCGATAAAGAAGCGCAAAACAAAAAAAAACTGAATAAATACGGGATCTTCCGATTAGACCTCATGCAACGACTTCATGGTGAAAAGAAATCCCCGGAATGGAGCGTGAGGAAAACAAAGCCCATGCGTCGATGTTAACTTTTTGCATCCTCAAATAAGGAGAGACGAGGAAAGAAGAAGTAGACGAATTATGGAGAGCATGCATGGCACCACAACGAGAGGGTAACGGCCGCAACTGGTACGGTTTGTCGATCATTTTCTTCTTCCAACATCTTCCTGTTTTCTCCCCCACGGCATCTGGCATCGCCCGGTCTACCTGCATTGATTGACTTCGTCTCGACCTTAGTGAAGCATTAGCGCTTTATCGACCACACACACAAAACAAAACAAAAAGCATAGACGAATTCTAACATTTCGCATTTCTCTGTACATGTTCTATACCTTTTAGATTATTCTTTTTCTCATTTTACTCTCACAATAGATGCACGCAAATACCCTCATTTCCGCCTCACCGCACGAGGTCACCTCCCCGTCATCCTCGCGCCACAGAAACGACGGCACGCATGAGATGCTGCACAACGTGGACACGACTCTCGCACACGAGCTGACGACGCTGCACCGTCTGCAGACATTTTACGAGCAACACACCTTCGACACGCAGGGGCCCTACGCCGATCTCTTTGCGGTGCTGCTGTCCTCGTGCAAGCACGTCATCGATGTCAATGTGGCGCTTACGCGGCACATTCGCGCACACGACGAGGCGCTGCACCGTCAGCAGGCCACCTGCGACGCCCTTTGTGGCGTGGCTGCGCAGCACACGGCAGATATCGCAGCGGTGAACAAGGGCCGGTCACACGCAGAGACGGTGGCTGTCGGCACACCACAGAACACCAGCGATATCGCGCCGGCGAAGGAAGAGCCCACGGCGCAAAAGGAGGCGCATGAAGAGCTACACCAAGCTGGCGTTGCCGCAGCTTCTTCGTTCTCTGCTGCGTCGCCACCCCAACTCTCTCCGATTCAGTCAGAAAAGCGCAAACGTAGTAAAGCTGTATCTGAGTCGATGGGCTCATCGGGTGTGGAGGAGAGTGTTGCACAGGATGTCAAGAGCACGGCGCACGACGCTGACTGGGTCTGCCAACTGGAGCGCCGCCTTGACTGTATACAGCAGCAGCTGACGGAACTGCAGGAGTCTCAGCGTGTCCGTGAAGCTGCGCAAGAGTCGTCGGCGCTACAGACTGTGGTGGACGTATCAGGCTCAGCTGTCCCTGATGCCAAGTCACAAGAAGTCCTTAAGGCCAACTTGGACGAGTGGAAGCACACCGTAGAGGACGCGATGGCGAATCGGATGGACAACCTCACGCGTCACGTCGCCGACCTCGAGAAGGAGTCGCATATCCATGGCCGCTATTTGCGATGGATGGGCGCCGGAACAGCTGCTGACGCCGGCCCTGTCGAGGGCCAACGCAGCAGCCGCAGCAGCAGCCCAAACGGGCGTGCCATCCATCGGCAGAAGCCTGAGACATCGACCCCAGCTTCGCCGCCGCCTGCTGTGGTGCAGTGGCTACACACTCACCTCCATCAGGCAGAGGAAGAGTGGAAGGGCATCCTTGAGGAGGTGCAGGAGGCGCTGTACACTCCGCCTAAAGAGGCTTCGAGCACTGGCGAGGAAACGCAGGTGTCACGGCAGACAAACACGTCCGATCCGACAGCTCGCACATCGCTCGCACGCATTATCAAACAGCTGCTTCTCTTCTCTGACGATACAAAGCACGCGGCAGTGCTCGATCGTGTGGAGCATCACACACAGCAGAAGGACGAGCAGCTGCGCGATGTTGTGGCACGACTGGAAGTGTTGGAGGTGTACGCACCGCACCGCTACGCCGTCTCTGCCGCGCCGCCTGTGCTAGGGGTCGAGGTAGAGGACGTGAGCGTCCCGCACGCCGGGGTGCGTGTAAAGGCGGTGTATCAGAGCTACCTGGCCGACCGCGCCGGTCTCAGTGTGGGAGACGTCATTGCCGGGGTCGGCCACCAAGCCATCCACACACGTGCGCAGTTGTACGTGGTGCTGGGGGAGCTCACACGCGACTACAGCGCGCAGTGCAGAGTGCAGATTGAGGAAGGGTACATGCGCCACTACACCGCGGCCTCCGATGGCCCGGTCGACGCCTCCGTCCTGACCACCTTAGAAACGAGCTTGGAGGCTGACAACACAGCGAACCTTGGACTGGATCACGCACTGCGCCGTGCTCGGGCGGAAGCTGCAAGTCTACCTCACCGAACTGGCGCGGGGTCCGGCCTTGCCTTTCGCGGCGCTGGGGCAGCCGCATCCAAGTCCGCCTTCTTTTACCCCAGCTCACGACAGCATAAGGAGTTGTTGGCGCAGTGCTTGCCCTACTTTGAGCTGACGTTGCACGTCCTTCGCGATGGTCGGCTGCGTGATGTGGTGCTGCTCATCCCACCCTCCGATGCCCTTCGGTCCGTGGCACAGTACTAGCTTGCTGGGACAACATGAGAGCTGCAAGTGTGGCCAAATTCAGCTGGTGTCAGCATCGACGCACGGAGATTGCATCCCATTACTCCCCTTTTTTTTGTTGTTCGCTCGCTGCTCAGCTGCGCCTACAGGTCGTTCGATTCGGTTTTTTTATTTTGTTTTGTTTTGTTTTTTAGATTCTTCCCTCTGATATACAGCTACCCAACAAACTACATCACAATGACAGAAGAAGAAGACATCTGAGCTGTGGAATGTGACTTGGTACATCGATGCTTAGTGGAACAAAAGGGAAACAGAGATATTCTTTATCTTGTTATGTGTCGCCCTTGTTTCTCGCATGCTTTCTGTCAATAAGCTCTATTGACTATCCACGCGCGCGAGCTCCGCAAAGAGCAGAGGTGGGATCAACGACACCGGTCAGTAGACATGCTACGTCTGCACAGCTTTCTTCCTAAAAAAAGCATGGTCTAGTGGAGACTGCAGTGTCGACGTGTGTAACTCTCTGTATAATTTCGCTAGTTTACAGCAGCCCTTTCTGATGCCCAAACATGTTGTCTGCTACTCATTATTTGTCCCCCACACTCCCGGTTGTTATTCTCATTTTTATTATTTTCCTCCCCGTCACATCGCCAACGCAACACACCTGTGTTGATACGCGCACTTCCGCACGTCCGCAGTTGTCACCTTGCAGTGGTATTTTGTCGTCCCACATCAACCCCTTCTTTTGTTTACTTGTAAGAGGTGAATTTGGCGGCGCGCAAACGCAAAGCGGAAAGAGTTTTTTTTGGCTGCAATTCTCTGTGTGTTTGTGTGTGTGTGTGTGTAACAGCGACTATTGCAGGAGCTCTGTCTTTTCAGTAGCTTTTTTTATCGCTACCATTGTTACCACCACTCTCTCTCTCTCTACACGTTGCCATCCTAGCACGATCAGGTAGCGGAGCAGCTGGTCTACTGATCTTTTTTCTCTCACTTTCTCTCGCGTATTCTCTTTTGATCTACTCGGCACTAAGCATTTTCTTCGAGCTCCGTTTCTATTATCCCCTTCTACACCGTTTTGAATCTATTTGTGTTCTCTCATCCCAGTTGTTTGCTTTTTTTCCCCCTCTGAATCGCGTTCCCTTCAACTCCTGCTGAACCTTCTTCAAATCGCGGTGTCCCCTCGCTCACACACGCGCACATCGCCCCACTCTCTGTTTTTATTATTATTATTTCTATTCGCGTTCCTGCTCGCTTTTATTTTTCTCGGTTTTCTACTGTCCTGCTATTTTTTGCGCGTCCACTCTCTCTTTCTCTTTATCGAAATCCAAAGTTTTGAATGCGCCGCTTCTTCTCCATGAAGACGCCCCCCATCATCGCCACGCAGAACGCCACTGCCAAGGCTGCCGCCGGCACCGGCACCACTGCGGCAGCGTCCGTGAGCCAACTTCGCGCACACAGTCACGACCATGGCCACAGCCATGGCGGGCACGGCCACGCGCACAGCCACGGCAGCATTGAGAAGAACATCTCCGGAAAGCTGCTTCGACAGTGCCAGGTCGCGACGCTCGCGGGCGGGGCCACCAATGTGTTTTTCTGCGTCACGAAGCTGTGGATCGGCTCGGCAGGCGGCTCGGTGGCGCTGGTCGCGGACGGCTTCCACGCGTTGACGGACATTCTGGCGGACATCATCTCCTACGGCGCTATCTCGCTCTCACAGAAAAAGTTCCCGCGGTGTCGCTTCCCTTTTGGCATTGGCCGACTAGAGACATCCGGCGCCGTTCTCGTTGCCGCCATCCTCTTCTTTGGAGGTGTTGCGCTGCTTGTGCAATCGCTGGAGCAGTGCGTGGTAGACGTGGCAAATTTGCTCACCATCGCCGCCCCCACCGGCGGCATTGCGGCGGCGCTGATGCTGAGTGTGCGGAACGCCTTGGCTGCTGCGACCAATAGCACGGTCACGGCCGACACGTCCGCCTCCTCCTCTTCGGCGAATGCGGGCAGCGCTGGGGATAGTGGTGCGCACGGACACGCACACGCCGGTAGCGGCAGTGACGGCGCAGCCACCGCTGCGTCCGTTGAAGGTGGCGGGTCGGATGGACACCACCACAGCCACGGCGGTGACGGCCACCACGGCCACAGCCACTTTGAGGTGACGCAGTACGACGAGACAACGGGCAAGCAGGTCATCCTCTGGACGATGGTGTGCATTGCCGCCGCGTCAGTGGTCACGAAGGAAATTCTGTTCCGCTGGACTCGCCGGGTTGGGCTGCGCGCCGGCTCACGTGTGGTTGTGGCGAACGCCTTCCACCACCGCGCCGATGCGTGGAGTGGCGGTGTGGCGCTGATTGGTGTGGCGGGGCAGGTCGTGGGCATCACGGGCATCGACGGCCTGGCTGGTCTGGTCGTTTCCCTGTCCATCTGCAAGATCGGCTACGGTCTTTTCCGCGACGCCGTGCTGGAGTTTTTCGATTACCAAAACGCCGAGGAGGTGAGCGCGATCCGGGAGCAGCTCCAGGACTTCAGCCTCCGCATCGAGCACGGAAAGATGGTCGTGCCAACCACCACCGCGCCTGCAACAGGCAGAGCGGCGGCAGAGACGAACGTGTCGACGCGCTCCTCCTCGTCCACGTCCTCTGACGACGCCGATGCGGTCCATCGCAAGAAAATTCTTTTCATGAACGTCTTTCTCGTTCGCCACGGTCACAAGTACGCGCTGCACGTAACCCTCCTGGTGCACGAGTCCGTCCTGGCGACGCAGATTCGAGAGGCGGCCGATCTGCTGACTGCCCTCGCACGCGGCAGCCTCCCGGTGCAGGACACCTTCACGACGATTCTGGTCTGCAGCAACCACACCGAGTCGCGGGAGGAGTATCTTGGCACAGAAGAGCCTGGGGAGGATGATGGGGTGGAGAAGGGCGACAACACAGCGCCACAGCCCGCGGCGACCGCGGAGAAAACGCACAAGGAAAGCAGCGAAAGCGAGGGCGACGCGGACGGGCACACGGCGGCCACGGGCAACATCGTTAACCCCTCACTGGAGCGCTGTATCGCGTCGTTGGAGGAGTTTCACTCCTTCTCAGCCCACATCCGCTACAACTGGGAGGCGCGCACGATCACGGCCCCGTCATCGGAGTCGTGCGAATGCGAGCGCGATGTGGCCTCCCTGGCGGATATGTTTCGCTGTGAGCTCATCAACGGCAGCACGCCTCGTGATGGTGCCTCCGGAGATTGCGCCCATGGCCATTCCCACGACGACCACGCGCATCACACACATTAATGTGGGGTAAGAACGAATGGGCTGAGAAAAAAAAATGAGGTGTTAGTATTGCTATTGTTGCTGTTCTCTTGTTGTGTCAGGTACCGTTGGTTTATGTGCCCTTTTGTTCCTAGTCTGGAATGGATGCTCTTTGCGGCTCTGCTTCCTTTTCCAAACGTTTTTTTTTCTCTCTCTCTGGCGGCGCTGGTCAATGACGAAGCTCGTTGTAAACGCAAACACAAGATCCAAATATGCAGATTAGCTCTACTCAACTTTATTGAGAACGTGCGATTCATCGGCAATGGTCAAAAGGCGGTCTCCCTGCCTGTTTAATTGTTTTTTGTAGTGCGTACGATTTTATGTTTTAGAGGTAAAGTGGAATCCCCTGAAGTGGAACATTTAAAGCTCTTTACGGCTATCTCACTTTTCTGTGCTTGGGATGAAATGATATATGTAAAAAAAAAAAAAATGAGAGAGATGAAGAGAGAAAAAGGGAGTGCATCCAAGTGTCGCTTACAGAAGTAGACACGTCACTTGCTGCCTTGGGCTCATAGAATTATTATTATACGTGTTTTTATTTTCTTTTTTTTCTCTAAGGATGCAGCAGAAGGTTTATCGTTTAAGGAAACAAAAAAAGGAAAAAGAAGACGACAATTAGCGGTGGGGCATCGCTGTATAACTTTTGCGCCTTTGCGTGTCTCTCGCTCTCGTTCTCGTGCTCGTTTTCTGTCTTCTTCTTTATTCTAAAGCAACAGAACTTCAGCGCGGCGGCTTACGTGTTGAACTCGAATGCAAATAGCGACGATCCATAACAGAGGTGAAGAATATGCAAGTCAGAGTGGTCAAGAGCTCTGGTTAAAAATACTCCCCCCGCTCTGGGTGTGTGTGCGTGTGTTAATTTTCTATTGATGTTATGGATGGTTTTCTTTCTCTCCCATGCTTGCCACATCTCCTCTTGCCAATCTCATGCTTTTCCTGCTTTACGTTTCTTATGGTTTTGTTTTGTTTTTTCCATATGCTCTTCTGATGTTCTTGTTTCCTTCTCTGATGGCTTGGCATGCAACACACTGCCTACCCCTTCTGCCTCGTACGCACCCATGTACTCATGCGTGTAGAGAGAAACGCACTTCAGCGGTGCATTTGTGTACACTCCTGTCGTGGTCCTCTGGTGTAACGAGAGAAATATTCGCAAACACAAATACACACACATACACACAGCTGTACATTCACGAAAGTATGGACGACGAATTTGACGGCTTCTTCGATGAAGGCTTCGAAGATGACACCAACACTGACCTCCCCTTCGAGAACCCACCTGCACAGATGGGCACCGACAGTGGCGCATTAGGGGACTTCTCTGGACTCGACGGCCTCCCACACGTCGAGCCTTCCTTGTCCCTCTACCAAGACGCACAGGATGTGCCGCGACCCATCAGCAACGTGCAGGAGTATCTGCCCAACGTAAAGCCCGACGCCTTCCCCGTTGTCGTCGCTGTTCAAGCGCAGGCCAACATCCCTGTAGGCGTCGACCTCGCCAAGCTCAGCTGCGCCACCCGCAACGTGGAGTATATGCCCAACAATCGCATTCCTTCCGCCACCATGCGCCTGCACGAGCCCACTGCGGTGGTGATGGTGCACAACTCAGGTGCGCTGAACATCATCGGTGCAGCCAGCGTGAGCGAGGCACGGCAGGCGGCCGAGCTCGCCGCCCGCATTATCCGCAAAGCCCTCAACCTCGACTTCAGCTCTCTCAAGTTCCGCGTCCGTGCCATCAGCGCACGTTTTAACGTGTGCAGCCCTGTGCGTATTAATGAGCTCGCGCAGTACCGTCTTGATCCTGCCACGTCGGTCGGTGTCGCAACCGTGCAGGGCAGCTACGAGCCCGAGCGCTTTAACGGGTGTGTGTTGCGCTTTCTTGGCAAGTCGGCCAGCGGGGATAATCAGTGGAGTGTTAGCTGCAGCGTCTTTGTAACGGGCAAAGTGCAGATGATGGGCGCGCGTAGCATGGATGAGTTGCGGTTTGCCTTCCATGCCTTTGTGCCAGTCGTCGCGCAGTTCCTCGGCACCGCCACGGTGACCGCGTAGATGAAAAGAAAAGAAGAATGCGCTGCTGAGTTGCATACAGGTCGTTTTTGTCCCTCCTCTCTTTCTCTCTTTCTATATGCAACTGGGGAAAAACAAAATGCCTTCTTATCTACATATTATTCTCTGCTTTCTTAGCTCTCTTGAGGTACAATTTCTGTCGTCGTTGGTTGTTTCGCTTTTCCACTAATCTACATAGACATAATCAAAGACCTGTGTATTCAACTCGACTTGTGATCTGCAGCTGGTTTTACTCGCACAGAAAGCACAAACGGTTCTGTCTATCTTCGCGTTGTGAAGCTCACTAAAAAAAATCTTGTCCAGTCCCTCATCAGAGCACCAGTGATACAAACAAAGAATTCAGGACTGCGTTAATTGATACCTTTATGGTTTTTTCTTCTTCTCTTCTGTGTTGAAGTGAGGTTTGTAGCTGATCATTTCCCTCTACGTCACCGCACCTTTCTCTCTCTTTCTCTCTTCCTCTCCCACTTCATATTACCCATTCCATTTCCCTACTAACAATCCCGCTCGGTTTGTTTGTTTTTTGTTTTTTTTTTTAATGGCCCTCCACCGTCTCGTGTACCTCCACACACACACACACACACACACACATACATACATACACATACACATACACATACACAATCGAAACAAATTAAGAATTTGCTGCATTTATTATCTACTTTACCTATCTATCCTGTTTCTTTTTTCTTTTTCCTCTTTTTCTCTCTACTTCAGCTAAGTCCCGCGTGCTGTGCTTCATTGTGGTCAACTGACATCACTTTAACGCCGCCCTTTATTTCCGTAACATCATCATCCCGAGGTCGATCAACCAACAACTACCAAAAAAAAAAAATGGCTGACTGGGAGGCCATTGCGAAGGAGTCGGAGGCCGTGCTGGCGAGGCCGGACATCAAGGGCTGCCACGCGATCCTGCTCACTGCCTACGAGGGCGGCAACCAGCACCCCGAAATCCTTTGGCGCCTCGCCCGCTCCTACTACGAGATGGCGAAGGAGACCACCGACTCCGCGGTCAGCGAGCCTTACCTGAAGGAGGGCATGGAGCT
The DNA here is from genome assembly GCA_030849845.1 of Crithidia brevicula. Classification (NCBI taxonomy): domain Eukaryota; phylum Euglenozoa; class Kinetoplastea; order Trypanosomatida; family Trypanosomatidae; genus Crithidia; species Crithidia brevicula. Next base: position 64,035 of record JASAOD010001908.1, on the reverse strand, counting down.
GTGCAAGAAGTCGGTCGAAGCCGACCCGAACAACTTCGCCTCGCACAAGTGGCTCGGTATCTTGATCTCCGACCAGAAGGTGAGCACCAAGGAGAAGATCGCCAACGCGTACATCATCCGCGACGAGTTCAAGAAGGCGATTGAGCTGAACCCGCAGGACGCTACCTCGCTGCACTGCATGGGCAACTGGTGCTACAACATTATGCAGGTTGGATGGCTCGAGCGCAAGGCCGCCGCCCTCATCCTTGGCGAGCCCCCGAGCTCGTCGTGGGAGGAGTGCCTTGGCTACCTCCTCCGCTCCGCCGAGGCTGGCGATACCATCCACAACGCGACGATGATCGGCGACGCCTACGCTCAGCAGAGCAAGAAGAACGAGGCGCGCACCTGGTACCAGAAGGCCATCGACATGCCTGCTGTCACGGAGCTGCAGAAGCGCAACCACGATGCCGCACAGGCGAAGCTGAAGAAGCTGTGAAAAAAAAAACTCAAAAAAAAAGGAGATCTAAAAAGCTTTGTAGTGGGAGGAGTGACTGCACTTTCTCTCCCTCTCTCTATTAGCTTCCGTTTTGTCTTCGCACGGACTCACTGAATGAGCGCATCAGAGGTGTACATGAAGGAAAACAGAAAAAGACTTGCTAAGGTTATATCGAAGTTCCACTGAAGCAGCGTCCACACCCACTTACTCCCATCGGAGCTGTGGTGTTTGTGGATGCGTGTGTGTGTTTTTGTGGGCGTTATACAAAAAGAAAAAGCCACATGTCCGCGTATGTGCTGCTCTTGAGCACTCTTTTTTTCTGTTGCGGCTCTTTCTTTTTCACTCTCTACGTAAGTGATCTATCCAAAATCGTGGAATCTGCCATCTTCTCTGTTCACCCTTTGATGCCGCTTTCTTTACTATTTTTCGGTTTTTTTTGTTTTGTTTTTTGTTTTTCTGAAGGTCTTGATTTATTTCGTCTCTTCCTCTCGTCCCTCTTGTCTCTCGAGCCGTCACGCGTGTGTGCCCAAGCGCCTTTCGTTGTACAAGATGTGCCGCAGCGCTATTTTCTTTTCACAATGAACTGGATCGCGTTGAAGTTCAGCTCTCATGTAGCTGTTGCTGTTTTTCATGTGCTTTGTATTGCTGGTGGAGTGAGCTCTGCAACACCAATTAAATCTCCCGAACCAAAAGAAGAGGAGAGAAAGAGAGGCGAGAGGAGATGACGTAGCTTCAAGATAAACCCAAAACGATGTACTGCATTGCGCTGAGGAACAAAAAAGGGTCAAAAATTCTATGTTAAACAACAAATCCTGCTGAGTTGCGTACCGTCGCCAGAAGTGGATTTCAGCTTTCGTTTTCCTTCTTCTTTTTTGTGCGATTAATGATCGTGTGTGGCTTACTTACTTTGACGCCGAAGCGTGATCGATGTCGTGGTGTTCGGTTTGCGTGGCCTTCAGACGAAAAAAGCTGCCATCGCGGCCACGTCATAGAAAGGAAACTTGTCGCACTTGGGTCAACCTTCCGCTTTCGCTGTTCGCTCGGCTTTGCGGCTTATCCTCTCACTCTCCTACACGCGGCTGTCTCCCTTTCTCTTTCTCTTTCTCTTTCTCAGTCAAGCGAGCAAAAAAGAAGAAAGTTGTTGTCGTACAAGTCTCGGCCTCTGACGCTAACGTTGTGTTCATTAACCTAGAGTGATATCAAGGAGACGAAATACGTGTGTTTGCTATAGATCGAACACAATATTGAACTTCCAACAGAAAATTAAAACAGTTTGTGTGTGTGTGTGTGTGTGTGTGTGTGTGTGTGTGCAGTCTGTCTCTTTGTTTGTTTGTTGTTGTTGTTGTTGCACAACCGGAACGGCAGCTGTGATACAACCCCCTCTACTTCTCCGTTTGCGTTGCGTGGATTCTTTTTTTCAAAACACGGTGATTGGGGGTGCGAAGACTTGCCGATCATTTATTTTTTGTATGTGTTATTCTCTCAGCGTCGCCGTTTCCCCCCTTAGGACTGCATCTGCTTGAAGCTGATAAGGTGACTAACTCGCTTTCTGCTGTTGAACGCACCGATCCACGCACATCCGCAACCCTGCGTGTTGCAAAATGGAGATTGCAGATGAAATAGCGTACGACGTCGCTCTGCGTCCTGCCGATGATGATGGCTCGTCGACTCCACCGCGAGCCACCCTGCAGGGATATGTGAAGTGCTCCCTCTGCAACCACATCATCGACGATGAGGCGATTCACTTCGCAGAGGAGCACGAGCATCTCGCACACATTCACAAAATGATGCAGGCGCCACTTCCGTCTCCGTCCCTCCACGCCGACGTGCACGCACTTGGTGCATTCGCCGTGTCAACCTCGCAGAGCGCAGACCGTGGGGCGGCAGCTTTTCGCGTCATGCAACGTGCCCAGCAGCAGCTACACCGCCTGTTAGACGGCATGGATGGCAGCAACGGCAACGTGTACGCCTTTGGCAGTGTCGTCTCCATGGGCTGCTGGGACGGGGAGGGCGATGGCGATTTCGCCCTTGTGGACCCGAAGTGGTACTACACCCCTGCGCAGGATGGCCAGGTGGTGATGGAAGGAGAGGAGGAGGAGGAGGAGGGCGTCGTTGACGGTGATAGCGAAGGCGAAGAGACGAAATCGGGGGCAGGGGAGAAGGATGCGGGAGGCAGCCAGGAGAAGCTTCCGATCATTGACAGCGACGACGAGGCAGCGGCGCACGACACGGCGGGTATCCCGAATCCTGCCCAAAGCCCTGCGCTGCAGCACGAAAAGGAAACGGAGACGGCGGCAAGCCTTGTAGAAGCGCTTAGAGAAGTGTTGGACAGTCAAGTTATCTCCTCCACAAAAGAGAAGCGGCTCGTTCGCAACGTGACGGCCCGCCTGCGCGATGTTGGCTTCCGATTCGACGAGCTAGACCCTGTGCTGCACACACGCATTCCTGTAGTGCGACGCAAGCGGCCGACGCACGTCCCGCTGAACCTTCGTGCGATGCAGCAGGATCATCTCATCCGCGTCTGCTTCGACCGCCATGGCAGTGAGGAGCGCTTCCGTGAAGGGCGTCTGGAAACGCTGCTTTCGACCTACCACGCACGCGAGGTGAAGTACGGTCTTGGGCGATATGGGCAGCAGCTCGTCATCGCCGTGCCGGATAGCTGCGACGCGGTGCATCTGATGAGCCGCCGCGAGCGCATCCCTGGTGTGCGAAAGATGTGGGCACACTTCCAACGCACGCCGGAGATTTTCGCCATCGACTTTGACCTCTCCTGCCGCTTCCACGGAATCCGGAACAGCTGGCTCTTGCGGCGCTATCTGGAGCAGGACGAGGTTTTCCGGCTGGGAAACGTGTTTTTGAAAACGTGGACCAAAGCCTGCGGGATCAACAACTCGCGCGTCGGCTTCCTCACCTCGTACGCCACCTCGGTCCTGTGGGTGTACTTTCTACTTCGCCGTGGCGAAGCTTCCTTTGTTGACCCAAAAGACGTTCCCGTCTTGCCGGACCCGGAGAAGCAGATGGAGATTCCGTACATGGCGCTGTGGCCGGAGATGGCCGACGCTGCCGCCAATGCCGCTCGCACCACCCGCCTCGGTGCCTTGCTTCGCGATTTCTTTTACTTTTATGGAGAGGAGTTTGACTGGGCGTCGCACGTCGTGACGATTCGCCGGCCGTGTCCTACCAGCGCCGATGTCTGCACCAAGGCTGAACTCGGCTGGCTCGCAAATGACACGCTGAGCCTTTTGCTGCGAGAGCGCTGCTATCACATCTTCTCGATCGAAGACGTCTACGAAAACAACCTCGACCTGGGGCGTCACCTGACGGCAGACAAAGCGGCGTGGACGCGGCTGCAGTTCCGCCTTGCCTACGCACGTTGCTGTGGGACGAAGGCGCAGGTGCTGCGTTTGCTTGACACACCGCAGCAGCGCGCCTCGGACGTGCTGCGGGCACGGCTGTTCACGCATCTCCTTCTCCACACAGACGACGCTGCAGCCACCGTGGAAGAACTTGTCCCCTGTCTCTGTCAGGAAGACGCGCTCTGGGCTGAGGAGGACCCCAAGTACCTTCTTGGCGCCTACGAGCTTGGCAGCCGTCTCTCCGACCTGTGGTATGACGCGGAGACCATTGGGCTGGATGTGGCGAACCACAGGCGATACGATCGGCGTGCCGACCAATTTAGCTCGCCGGAGAACCCCACCCAGCGGGGAGAGTGGGGATTGGTGTGCACCGACCCCTTACCGGCGGACTCGGAGTTCCTGACAATGTCGGAGCGGCAAGTTCGTCTCGAACCCCCAAACGATACCGCCACCAACGCCTCTGCAAAAGTTGCCGCGCACGGCGCGCCAAAGCGCCAACGCAACACCCAGCTCATTATGGCAAGGAACGAGCATGCCCAGACGGTTCGCGCCTTTGAGACGCGCAACGAGGCAGCGGATGCTTTGGGGCCAGCGGCGGTGGGCCTCTTGCTGTCGAAGGCAGCGAAAAAGAGCGCCTATCCCCACTGCTTCTACACCCTGCAGGCACACCGCGTGTTTGACTCGTACGACGCACGCGAGACGTTTGCACGTTGTCTCGAAGATGTCGCCTGGGAAGTATCGCGGTTGCGTGAGGAGGAGGAGGAGGCAGCGGAGGCAGCCAGCACGGGCGGCGCACTGACGACTCGTGCGCGTCTTTTCGAGCACTTGAGCTCGCACCTGCGCTTTGCGATAAAGGAGTTGCCGGGGTACGCGCAGGCGTTGCGCTTTGTTGTCGTGGAGAGCGACGTCTACGTCATCTTCCAACGCGTGAATGAGTCCACTGTGTTGCGTCCCGCACCCTTCCTCCTCAGTCTCGTGGGTGCCGATAGTGGATCAGCGGACGCACCGACAACCAAGCAAAGAGGAGGCTCATCAACAGCAGCGGCATCCCCTGCCACGCTTCGACACGCCGAGCCTCCAGCGGTGCACGCCAAAGCAGCGGAGAAACGGGGAAACAACGCCAGGAACTTCGAGAAGAACCGTGAGGCTGCGCCAGCTGCCTTGAAGATGAACGCGAGTCGCAAAAAGACGGGAATGTGTGGCGAGTGCCAGCGAGACAAGGTCGAAGTCTTTCCCGCCAACGACCCCGCACGGGACCCTGGGTTTTACTGCGCCAGCTGTTGGAGTCGCTATTGAGCTGCAGCAACGATCTCATTCTCTGTTTTTTTTTCTCTCCGGTGTTTTTTTTGTTTGTTTTTTTGTTTGTTTTGTTTTCTGTGTGTGCGTGTATGTGTGTTTTGTTTTTTGTTATTTCTGTTGCGCCGACAAAGGAAACATACACTTCCCTTTGTTTGCGCCAGCGCGTTCGAAAGAGTACGTTGGTGGCGGTGCTGCAGTACAAAGCAAAGGTACAGTGTAAAAGGAAAATGTGTTCTTGTTATTTTTTTCTGTGTGCGTGGTTCCTCTTGTGGCGCTTTGAACGGAAGGGCAACGCTTGATACACAACAACTTTCTTTGTTTCGAACGGCTGCCACTTTCCTCTTCTCGACGAGAGCAAAGGGCCGAGACATACACAGACAAGAAGACAAAGCTATCTGTGACAAGCGTTGTGGAAGCTTTCTCTGTAACTATGCACTATACGTTGGAGGCAGCACCTCCAAATGTCTAGGGTGTATCCTTTCTTTTCGGCATTCTGCGTTACCGCCTTTTTTGCCTCTCGCATGCTCTTAACTTTTTCCCTCCCACCTTCATCCACGCTGCTTTTTCCGGCTGTGCAAACATCGCTTGCTTGCTAAACGCGAACGTCTACAACCCCTCGATTTGAAGAGATTACTTTTTCTTTCAATTTTCGTTTTCCCCTCTATTTTTGTTTTCTCCCTATCACTCTAGTGCGCTAGACTGTGATATACCGACTACACACACATACAAGCACCTCCGCTTCTACTAGCTGCAAGTTTTCAAACTTAAATATATAGGCTGTTCTCTATCACATTATTATTATTTTCTTGCTCCTCCTGCTTGCTGTAGCCTCTTCTTTTCATTACTCGTTTGCTCAACCCTGATTCATCTATTTATTTACGTTATCTCTGTACCCTGCTCAACGCTCTCTTGTAAACGAAAATGATGCGCAGGAATTCCTTCATGTTTCTGGTGGTGGTGGCTGCGCTGCTTGCGCTGACGTGCAGCCCCGCCGCCCTCGGCAACACCTTGTACGGCATTAACAACGGGGCCGCGGCGGACCAGTACAAGCACTTCAAGCGGCACAACGGCAAGGCCTTCGGCGAGAGCGCCGCTGAGGGCGATCACTTCAATGCCTTCAAGTCCAACATGCGCACTGCTGTCTTCCTGAACGCGCAGAACCCGCACGCGCACTACGACGTGTCGGGCAAGTTCGCCGACCTCACCCCCGAAGCCTTCGCCCAGCAGTACCTCAACGCGGACTACTACCAAGGCCAGCTGAAGGCGCACAGAGCGCGTGAAAAGGTCTTCACCGGCGTCCGCGCGTCGTCGGCGCAGTCGGACTGGCGCGAGCAGGGTGCGGTGACTCCGGTGAAGAACCAAGGCCAGTGCGGCTCCTGCTGGGCCTTCTCCGCCATTGGCAACATCGAGGGGCAGTGGGTCGCCGCGGGTCACCCGCTGACGGCGTTGTCGGAGCAGATGCTCGTGTCGTGTGACACGGTGGACCAGGCGTGCAACGGCGGCATTATGGACCAGGCCTGGGACTGGATCATCGAGAACAACAGCGGTAACGTGTACACGGAGGACAGCTACCCGTACGCTTCGGGCTCTGGCTCGGTGGGCACCTGCAACGCCGACGGCAAGGTCGGCGCTACCATCACCGGTCACGTCGCAATCGAAGAGGACGAGGAGGCCATTGCGGCGTGGCTAACGAAGAATGGCCCGATTGCCATTGCTGTCGACGCCTCGACCTGGCAGCTGTACTTCGGTGGCGTTGTGTCGAACTGCTTCTCGCAGCAGCTGAACCACGGCGTGTTGCTGGTGGGCCACAACGACAATGCCAACCCGCCCTACTGGATCGTCAAGAACTCGTGGGGGACGTCGTGGGGAGAGAACGGGTACATCCGCCTGGCCAAGGGGTCGAACCAGTGCATGATGAAGGAGTACGCCGTCTCCGCGCAGGTCGGCGGCCCGACCACTCCGCCGGCGCCGACCACCTCGGGTGCACCGACCTCCACCCCCACCCCGGGCGCCAAGATGGTCATCCAGCGCAGCTGCTACAACAGCGGGTGCTCGCTGATGTGCACGAACTCGTCGTACCCGACCGGCGTGTGTGTGCCGTCGCAGAACGGCGGCTCGGCCATCATCTCGTGCAGCGCGACGGAGGTGTCGGAGCAGGTGTACAGCTCCGATGACTGCTCCGGCGCGGCGCACGCGTCGAGCATGCCGGTGGGTCAATGCCTCCAGAGCTACCTCGGCTACGTGGAGAACATCTGCAGCGATGCCGTGAGCTCGGCGCCGCTGAGCGCGGTGAACGACCTGGTGAAGCCGCACATTCTGGGCGAGCCGCGTGTTCCGCGTCGCTCTGCGGAGTAACGAGGTATTCGAGCCTCTATTACCTGGGACGTACTCCTGTTTGGTTCCCTGTGTGTTTGTGTGCGCTGGCTTTTTACATATATACACGGCACAGTACTCACGTCACGCGGTGATAACCAGACGAGTCCCCGCTGTTTTCTTCCCTTGCTTTTCATTTCCTCGCTTTCGAAAAATAAATATCATGCTTCATCATATTGTAAAAAAAAAAAAGTATTTTTTAAAGAAGGTGCTTTTCATTAGGGCAAATCTGCTAGCACCTCAACGTATCCTAAATGTCTTAGTTTGTATTGTTTATTTCTTTTCTATTTGCTTTCCGGACAAATTTTATTTGTTTTCTTTTCTCCATGTTAGGTTGTACCTTTTTTATTTATTTTCCGTCACTGTTATAAAACCCTTTATATTTCTTTACCTCCTCTTGTGCGTCGAATGACAACACCACCTCAAGCTTTGTTCGAGCGCTGTGTGAGGCGTATCGATATTCAAAGCTGGACGCAGAAGGCGCTGAATAAGCGCGTTGTGTGTTCTGCTGTGTTGGTCTTTAGCACCTGAAGCAGTAGGAAAAAAAAGGTAGTTAGAAAAAAGAACTCAGCGCGTGTTTTCCATTCTGCCAAATCCATGACGAAGCTCTAAAAAAAAAAAAGCAAAAAAAAAAGGAAGGCGTAGTTCTGTGCTCAAAGGCGTGTGGTGTGATGTCGCTGCTCGAGCACCTATTTCTGTCACGCCTGCCACACATGTCTGTGCGAGCCTCACCTGCAATCTGTGAGTCGTGGCAAGAAGAGGCGATGTCGACTTCCCCGGCAGAAGCCAAGAAGTAAAAATAGTGTCCGCTTTGTCATTCCATTGTGCTGACTAGACGCGCGCAGAGTCAAGCAGTGCTGCAACGCTACCTTTTCGCTTCTCTGTGTGTACGCGGCCTTTCCACCTTTCTCCTTTCGTAAGGAGCCGTGCGATCGCTAATGATGAGCCGCATTACGGGGAGAAGAAAGGCTTACTATTACATGCTTATGTGGCGTCTCACTACGTTTCTCCCCTCTCTCTTTCCCTCTGTGCTCTGGCTCTTTTCCTGTTTCAAGGGACGCAAGTTGTTAACGTTATGGACTGTTTGACGCCAATTGGGGATGGAGACTTCATACTCAGACCCGTGGAGTGTTCAGAGAGGGAGGGGTTCTGAATTCCCTACACCCTCGCTGTCGCCGGAAACCCGATCCCGGTGCTACGACCGGCGTGGATGCGTGGGGTCTCCTGGGGGGGCGAGAGGCCCTTTCCCCTAGGGGCATGGGCACGGGCATGGCGGGACCCTGGGCGGCAACACCCAGCCCTAGCCCCCGCGAGAGGAGAGGGAAAAGGCACGGCAACCCACACACCCGCCGGCGCGGCACCCGGACACACGCAAAACCCAACCCCGCCACCACGGCAAACAACCCACAAGCAACAACGATGCGAAGATCAAAAATGATGAGCCAAAGCGTGCATGTCTGCGACCAGGCGCGTTGAGTGGGAATAGTCGCCTCCAGTGTGGCCCCTGGGCATTGCCCACAGGTTCTCCAAAAAATCGAAAACTAGGATGAAAACAAATAGAACAAAAATATGGGACTTCGCATACACCATTGGGTTCGCTGGGGTGGTTAGGCGTTTCGTTGAAAACACTTCGTGTTGGGCCTTGAAACTCCTTTTCACCCAAAACCTGTTAGCTACGGTTTCATACACGACATAGTATTGAAGGAGAGAGAGGAAAAGAACAAGTAGCATAACGGTGTAAAGAGGTTCATTTGGAGCTTACTTATAGCCCGGACACTGCACTTGGCACATAGGCAAATGATTATTTGTCCGTGGACAGGATGTATGAGAAAAACAAGAGACTTAGTAACTGTTTTGTATATGTTTTCTACTTGAAGATAACAAACTACCAAATGCACACACTAACCTTACGCTTCGGCGAGGGGCTACCGGAGTTCACTAGCTTCGCTCCTGCGACAAGCTAATACCAAGAAGTGCGCTGTTTTACCCCAATTGTTGGATGTTGCTTTTTTGTTGTTGTGGAAATTTTCTCGTGGAGCGCAAAGAGGAGAAAAAAATAAAGCACATAGTTGGAATTATTCGTTACAATCGCTCACGCACATAGCGTGCTAAATAGAAAGCTCGGCAAGCACCACAGCAACGTGGGGAGCACCAGAAAGCACTCCACCGGGTGCACCACCATCCACGCCACGGCAAGCGCCGACACCACACTGGTGAGAAGGCCCATGTAGCGCCACAGACGAAGTCGCCCCATCGGCAGCGAGGGCGTTGCAGCGGCACAACACAAGAGAACAAGAAGTCCCCCCTCCGCCGCGAAGTTCCGCCAGTCCACCGTCGACACGCTATCGACGGTGTGCGACACAATTGCATTGCGCACCGTGAAGAATGGGTGCAGCTGGAGAAGGTACAGTGCAGCGTACACCATGCCGGGTAGGTGCTGCGCGTACCAATCATCCGTCTCATTGGCGGACCGCACCGTCGATACGTCAGCGGGAAATACAACCTCTACTGCCTCTCCCACACCACGCTTCGGCGGAGTGAAGTAGGCGGCGGTGACGGCGGCACCCTGCTCTTCGCGACGCGCCCCCGCGTTTCGAAAGCTCGGGACAGTGAGAAACAGCACGAGCCACACAATCGCACGTACCGTGAGACTGATGTCTTGAACAAGAAAGAGGACGTACAAAGCCACGACAAAGGCAGGGAAGAGCGCAGCTGCCGCGCGACGCCGTCGTGCCGTTCCCAACATCCAACGGCATCGACCCAATCTTTCCTTGACGTGTCGCATCACGTCTCCAATTGCGAGCAGCGTCATCCCGGCGTTGATCCCCACCGTCGCCGGGCCCACGGAGGTGAGAAGAAAGACAAGGGTGAAAACAAAAAAGTGCACCGGCGCGGCAACACCCGCCGAGGTGTGGCGCAGTTGAGGTAACGTCTCCCACTGCCAAGGGCGGGTAGCGCCGAACGAGCTCAGATGCCCGGTACACGCAAGGTACAGCGCCGTCAGCGCAGAGTACACGGTGATGCAGGTGTAGAACACCACCAGAAAAACGGCAACAGAGTAGTTGCTCGACGCCATCCAGCGCACGACCGAAGCGGCTGGCCCCGCCGACGCACGCCGCGCCGGTCCTCTCAGCACAAAGGATTCCGCCGAACGCACCATCTGCGGCCAGAGCCCTGCAAACAGCACGTACCCGTACAGCGCCGCCACTGCCCACGGCCACATGTGCTGCTGCCACAGGAGTTGACCCACCAAACTAACACGCGACACGATGCCCGGTGGCAAAGGCAGCTGTGCTCGTGCGCTGGCTGCCGCAAACTCTACGCTTCCTAAAGACTGGGAAAGTGCGGTGCTGCCCTGAGTCTGATTCACCGATGCAGCGAGGAGCCGCAGCGCACCAAAGGCGACGGCGCACGGGTCCGTCAGCACTCCATCATGAGAAGCGCTGCCCGTGCAGACGGCTTGGTCAAGCGTGTTGAAGAAGGACACCGCGTAGTGGCTTGCAAACGGAGGCAGAAGCGCGGTCGCCGGCTCAATTTGCAGATCCATCTCCCCTGACGTGATCGAGATCAGCTGCGCGGCCGGACTCTGATGTCGTTTCTGGCGAAGGCAGCGCGGCGTCATGGCGCGACATAGGTCAACAAGCTGTGCGCTGGACAGTTGTCTCTGCGCCGCCATCGCGTCCTCCCGCACGGCATCGACGTCGACGCCTGAAGCGGGCAGCTGCTCCGCCACCGTAAGAGTGCGGAAGATGTCTGCCATGGGGGCATCTAGTAGCAGCGGAGGGAAGCGGTGCGGTGCGTTGAACGTGACGATGCCGCCCATGTCAATGGAAGAGTCCAGCAGCTGGGCGGCTAGACGAGCCACTATGCCACCCATCGAGTGCGCGCCAAACCACACGCGATGCGTTGTGCGCTTGTTAGCCGCTGCCGCTGTGGCAGCCCGCACAACTGCCTCAACAACGTCGGCAGTGTAGTCGGCCTGCACACTCATGAGACGGCCACGATGCACGTTTGCCTGCTCGTTCCACCGAAACGCATAGGTGCTCACCATCACACCCAGCAGGCTACCAGCGTGCTGCACCGCACAGCTCCAGTACTCGCCCTGTCTGTGGCTGCCCGCGTTGCCGTGGAGGAAGAAGACGTGGAGGTGCAGAGGAAGGGTGCGCACCGCAGCGGGCGGCGCAGGGGCAGGCTCGAACGCCGCCGACCACAGACACTCAATCCTCTCGAGGTTGTAGCCTTCTGTGGAGGCGGCCAACGCGCCTGAGCGTGTGAGGGACGCATTCAAGCTTTGTGCGGAGGGCTCATCTCGTGTTTGAATGAGCGGCGCGAAGAGCTTTGGGGAAGCTACATCAGCGGCACCAAGCCTCGCTGGGAGCGCGCTTGCACTCCATAAACTCTCCGTGTAACGGCCAAGAGCGGGGAAGTCAAGTCGCGGCGAGTGATACCGCGAGCGAATGTCAACGATGTAGCACACCGTGGAGAAGAGCGTGAAGATGCATACACATTGAAAGAGGAGGATAAGAAACCGCTGGACACGTTGGTGTCGAGCACATTGATCAAGCGAAGCCTTCAGCATCGAGGAGGGTAAGATCGCATGCCCCTCCTCTTTTTATCACGGAGAGAGCGAGAGAGCGCTTGCGAATGAAATCGCAGCTTTGCCCGTTTGCGAATTCCCAGCGACCAACAGTAGGGTAGAGGTGCTTTCAAAGAAAGCAGAGGATTTAAAAAAAAAATGGAACGTTGCCAAAGAAGAGAGAGAGAGAGACAGAAAAACAAAACGCCAATGGAGGAGATGTGGGCGAAAGAGAGCGCGTGGAGGCGAAAGAGAGAGATAGAGATATGGGGGGGGGAACACAAGAGCCAAACCTCACATCCATGTTTTATCACCGCACGTTGCTGTTGAGACGCAGAGCAATACTACAGTTAAGCTGCACAGTACGATTTCATCGAGTCACAATAGACCGGAGGCAGGTATAACTGTCTTTTTATTATTATTATTTTTTCGATCCAAACAGTTTAGAGGGCCTCTTCAGGGCGTTATTCGGCCACGGCAGCTTTGAAGAGAAAACAAGAAGTCAGAGAACGAGCTCTGATGGTGCGCCAGAGACGCCGTGGAAGTAAAGTATACGAAGAAAACCCGCCCATTGGGAAAAACCAAGAAAAAAGGAACGAAGACGTACAGTACATTTGACAAATGAAAGGAATAGCGAATGGAATAGGAGGCTGAGAGAAACTCAGTGGGAGACGCACGCATCTGCTTCATGCGCCGCAACCAGCGGTGTATTGACCTGAACGGGAAGTCTTACACGCATATTCGAAATGAAAATACATATTGACCAGGAGTCAAGAATTTATTGAATTTAGGTGAAGCTCTACGTCTCAAGACTGAACCTTTGTTTTTGTCCTCTTCTCGTCCCTCTCAACCTTGTTGTTGTTGCTGTTTTTTGTTGTTGTTGTTGTTTTGCTCCCTCTCGTTCATTTAAGAATGCTGCTCCTTTTTGACGGGGAAAAAAAAGGCTGAAGCACTATTGCGGTGCTCTCGTGGATCGTTGCAGAGTTTGGCACAACGGAATGGTCTCGATGGCAAGTCCGGCAAGGTGCGTGATACGCAGCGCCAACAACAACGACAACAAACGAATGACTGTGCACGGCAAGAGGAGAGAGAGAAAAGGAAAAGATAAAGAATATATAAAAACTCGGTGGTCGAGATGATAAAAGAAAAAATTAACAATGTTCTTCAGTGAATGGAATTGGAAAAAAAAAAGGTGGGTTCCAAATGGAATAGTCCGTGTAGTCCACTCTTACTTTGCGCTGCGCGTGTCGGAGTAGGTGATGTAGAGGAACTTATCGGTGTCCTTGTAGCCATCGTAGACCTCCATGATAGGCTCGTCGTAGTTCGTGATGGTGTCGCCGCGGACAAAGATGTAGATGGGCGAGTTCAGCTCCTGTGCGATGCGCTCCTGCAACAATTCGATCAGCTTCCCGATGGTAATCTCCTGCGAGACGAAAAACTTGCGCTGGTTGATGGCTGGGATGGTGGACCCCTCCTTGCGCTCGCAAATGATGGGCACCTTCTCCAGCCAGAGAGCCTTCTCAGCGTCCGCCACTCGCTCCTTGTGCGTGTAGGAGGCCTTGTACTGTCCAAGCTGTGGCGTGAGCGGGGGGACTTCACTGGAGTAGGTCACGTAGAGCAGACCGTCCTCGGCATCCTTGTACGCGTTGTACAAGTCGCTGATCGCGATGGAGCTTGCGGTCAGCACGCTGTCACCGATGAAAAGGTGAATGCGCTGGTCCACCTCAGACGCCACCCGCTTGCTCAGCAGCGCCGCCACAGTGCCGGCGGTCATGGTTGGCAATACCACAAACTTTTTGTTGGCCAGATCCGCCACGTGGGCGCCTTCACGCCGCTCGCAGATGATCGGAATCTTGCCCATGGCCGCGGCTTCTGCCGTCTCCTGCTTACGCTCCGCGAGTGCGTGCGTGACCCTGTACGCGCCAACACGCACGGCGCTCTCGGGTGCGTGATCGTCGTACGTGACGTACAGCAGGCCATCCTTATCCTTGTTCGTCTCGTACAGCTGCTGCATCGAAATCTCATTAGCGGTCAGCACGCGGTTACCGATGAAGAGAAAAAACGGCTCCGTCACCTGCGCAGCGATGCGCTCCTTGATGAGCACGGAGAAGAAGCCCACCTTCATAGTGGGAGACACGACGTACTTCTTCTTGGCCAAGTCCGCCAGCGAGCTTCCCTCGGCCCTCTCACAGATGATGGGAATCTTTTCCTGCGCAAGCGCCTCCTGAGCCTCATCCATGCGCTCCTGTGCGGAGTGTGCGCTCTTGAACGGACCCATCTGTGCCATGTCGTCCGGCATGTCGTCGCTGTACAACACGTAAAGGAGTTCGTCCGTGTCCTTGTAGGCCTTGTACAGCTCGTGCATCGACGTCTTGCCAGCCCTCAGTACTTCGTCCTTGATGAAGAGGTAAAACTGGCCGGAGACCTCCTGCGAGATGCGCTTGCGCAGCAGCTCTGTGAACGTGTCAACCGTCATGGAAAACGAGACTAAAAACTTCTTGCTCGTCAGGTCGGGCAGCGCGCAGTCGGCACGCTTCTCGCACACGACAGGGATCTTGCCCATCGCCAGCCCTTGAGCGGCCTTCTCGGCCCTCTCTGCTTCGGAGTGGACATCTTTGAAAGACGTCATGCCCATGCTGGCTAACGAGCCTCGACGCGTGGCTGACGAGCCTCGACGCATGGCTGACGAACCTCGACGCATGGCTGCAACGGCGGCAAACAAGAAACGCTGAGAGAAAAAGGAACCGTAGTGCTGCAGCAGTAGCACAAAAAGAGAGAAAGCGAGAGTGTGTGCTGAATTGCAAGGTATGGAAAGCTTGTGACAGAGAAAAAGAGAAAGTTCCTATGAAAGGGGTTCAATTGAGCTGAGCCGGGTGCTGAGAGAAACGTGCTGCTGCGTCTTGTAAATTACAGTCCAGGGGAAATCCTGAAAAAAAAAAAACAAGATTGGAAACCCCCGAAGGACACAAGATAAACCTCACGCGTTTAAATTAAACAAGAAATGGTATAAGGGAAGAGAGAGAGAGATGAGAACGAAAAAGGAACACGAGAGAACCAATGGCGCCTAACGCAGGGAAGAGGGTATGGAAGCGAAACCGGTCTAATGTGTTAGATGATGGAGATAGCCAAGCTGCACATGCGCGCCACATCTCATGCGCATTATTTGAAAAAACATGAGAGAGCCTGTTCCGCGTTCAACACGCACATGAAATGGATGACATATCGCATAACTCATCCACTTTCAACTCCATTTCCTCTCGCGCACGCAGAGATCACGCACACGGCACCGCGATTCGTCTACCGCTACTGTAGCACCTGTGGTGCTGACAGCTGTCGCGAATCGCAACTTTCTCGTTTGCCCCCCGTCATAGTCAATGAAGCATCGGAGCGTTCTTGAATTATTGAGCACAAGAAGAAGAAGACAAAAAAAAATGATGATGGTAATAAAAATAAAAACAGCGTGAAAAAGAGAATTGTGGCAAAATGGTAGAAAAAATATATTAAAGGATGCTTTTGATCTCAGCTTGCGATGCATCCTCACGTCGCTCTCACATGAATGGAAATCCGGACGCCAACTATCACTGCACTCGAGGCTTGCAAACACCTTCGTATATCTTTTTTCACCCCTTATTTGTAGAGAGAGGCGAGGGAGGGAGACGCAACGCAAGTCAGAAAGCGCGTAAATAGAAATATCAAAGAACCATCAGCAAAAGAGCAAGGTGGGTCTCTTCCAATGTTTTCCTTTCTTCCAGCAGAGTACTTCGGGGTTTATTACCCCTATGAAACGAAGCAAGCAAATAAAAAGAGAAAAAAAAAGTGAATGGCAAAAGAGTGGCAAAAGGGTAAAAGGGATTTCTTTTTCTCATTTGATATTGGGGATCAAAGTAGTTTAGCGAGGTGATTAACTGCTCTTGGAGAGTGGTCTATTCTTCATGTTTCTGTTGTCTTCCTCCGCACCACACCCTGCACGCGCTAAGGTGAACAAGTGCACTGCTTATATTGCCATCTGTGCTGTGTGCATGTGTGCATGTGTGTGTATGTGTGTATCTGGGAGTGAAAAGACAGAGAAGACGAGGGCATGGAGCGCGCTCTGTGCGCCGTTCTACCCGTACGTGTTCTCGCCCGAGTACGTCACGTACAAGAAGCCGTCCTCGTCCTTGTACGCGTTGTAGAGGTCGCTCATGAGCGTGCTGTTCGCCGGCACACTATCGCCGACAAACAAGAAAAGAGCCTTCTCGGGCTCCATGGTAATGCGGCGGCGGATGCTGACGAGAAAGCCGCCCACCGTGGCGTCCGGCGGCACAAGAAACTTGCTCTTGTCCAGGTCCGGCACCGGGGAGTTCTCGACCTTTTCACAAATCACAAGAATGCGGTCAGGCGCGCGCTCACGCACCTTCTCCGCATCACGCCGGCGTGCGCTCAGCGTGTGCGTCTTCTTGTACGTCCCGACAACTTTCGACATGCTGCAATGAGGGGAAAGACGATGGAAAAAGGTGGAGAGAGAGAATCGAAAAATAACAGCTTGTGAAGGTCGTAGCAAGGCAGCGATGTCAGGAGTATGTATATACAAAGCGACGAAAAAAGGGAGGCGGAATGCAATGTAAGTAATAACAATAAAAGAAAAATGGTTCTATTTTTTTTTTTTGAAGCAGGCGAGCTTTGTTGGCGGCAAAGGTAGTATGAAAAGAAAAAAATGCATGGGTGTGCGAGAATGCATGTGTCGAAGATTAAAGCACAGAGAGAAATCGTAGAGAATGAAATGAAAACAGAAACGAAAATAGGAGAGAGATAGCAGAAGCACATTATGTTCAGTGCACACACATAATCTGCATGCACAAAACGAGGTTATTTAGCGCTGCTAATCATGAACGTAGGCGTTCTGTGGCATACAATATTCTACGCGAACAGGCATTCCTTTTTTTTGTTGTTTTTGTTTCAAAAAGAGGAACGCACCAGACGCAGCTCAAAAAGTCTTTCGTGAAAGCTTGTTTTGTCTGTCTCCTGAATTTCCGCCGCTCCAATGAAACACAAAACTATCGAAATTGAACTAACAGATGGGATTTACGTAGCGTTAAGAGAGGTTATTGATGTAACTGTACACGCACACTTGCAGACGAAAAAGCAAGATGCCTGCATTCAGACTGTGAATCACAAAGAAACTCTAAACAGAGTCCAGAAAAAAAAAATGGGAAGGACTGTCGAGAAAGAATGGAGTGCGACCCGGGAGGCGATTCAGGATAGCTCGCACACTTCGCAACAGACTGCCGCACAAACCCCCCTAGCAAACCCAATTGACACCCACGCACACACACACAAATACACACCTTATTCCCCTCCCCCTTTTTTTCTAGAGGAGCTTCACGATTATTTCCAGATGTCCTCCGATTTTTCCTGCGGGTGTGGACGCGAAGGTGCGTCAGCCCACTGCACCTTCTGCGGCCCCACCGGACGCGGCTCGAAGTTCTGGTAGGTCTCAACCTCCTCTCCCTCGTCACTCAGAAGAGCCGACTCATCCGCGGCCTCCAGCGATGGCAGCCGGACCCTGCGGAAGATGAAGTTGTGAATCAGCATGCGTACGCTTGTGTGCACCACATCAGGGCTGAGCGTCACGTAGGAGCTGGTCAGGTGGTAGCCCATGCGCTCCGTGTGCTCGATCACCTGCTGCGAGATGGACGTGGTGAGGATATCCGCGGCCCCGTTGGCTACCTTGGTTGTGGCAAAGAAGGCCGCCCGCTCGTTTGTTTGATAGCACTGCCAGTAGGTCGAGGAGAGTTGCTGGTTCAGATCGCGGCGAATCATCTGAGTCAGTTTGCGCAGCTTAAAGCCGTCGGAGCCGTAGGTAATGGTCATAGCATGCCGCTTCACGCCTTGATCGTGCTGCATGTGGTCGCACAGCTGCACCACACAGACGTCAGGCAGCTCCATGAAGGAGCTGGCGGCCCCTGCCTCGTCCTCGGCCGCCCTGGCAGCAGCAGCTGCGGAGGGAAAAGCGTGAGGCATCAGATCCCACGCGTTCAGGTGGCTCACCAGCTCCGCTCGCAACCCCTCGTCGTTGACAGGGAGTTGAATGTGGTTGGTGCGCAAGAAACTGAGCACCTTGTCGAAAACATCTGGATTTGCATCCACAAAAACGTCTTCGCCCGATTGTGACGTATTGGCTAGTGCGTTCTCTGGCACCTCGGCTGTGGGCGAAGTTGATGCAGGAGCCAGTCCCTCAAACAGTTGGGCAAAAGCAGTGTTTGGGTAGCGGAGAAGCGTGGACAGTCGGGTCTGGAAGTGGCGTCCTCCCACGTTCACCTTTACAATTCGGTTCATTTTTTCGATGAGCGTTTCCTGCAGGAGCTTGTGCTTGTTTGTTTGTTTTTGCACGTGTGTGTGTGTATGTATTATAGGTGTGAGTTTGCACAATGTTAGTGCGTACTCGCTCACAGCACATAATTAGGCATTCAAGTCGAGAGTTGTACGAGAAACAGCAACAAACGAAGTAAAGGGTAGAAGGTAAAAGGAGGGGGAATAGAAAACGGACACTAAACGGGAGTTGTTGAAGACACAATGAAAGGGGAAGAGAAAGAAAGAAAGCAAACACTCGCACTGAAATATCGTGAGCGTTTGAGGAATGGCATGTGAAGTCACCATGGCTAAAAAAAAAAAAAAATTGGATCGCTTAGTGTCGCTTGAATGCATGACATGAGCGACGAAAGGCAGCAGATGCGCTAATAGCGAGGTCAAGCGCACATGCTCTCAAACACTCGCCAGGTTCGTCTAGGAGAATGTCAGTAAATTATTCTTCTCTGTTTGATTGTTTGTTTGTTTTCGGGTGTGCATTTGTGTGAAGAGTTAGAACCAGACAAAAAAAAAATTCGTTAGGTGGTGAGCCATGAAAGTTGAAGCAACGCGGCAGCAGTGGGACGCTCAGATGGTTCCCAGGCTAAACACGCCGAAATAAAATGCATCGCTGCGGGTGCAGACGACGCCAGAGCCGATTGCTGAAGGTAGTCCAACGGAGGGATGTTTTGGACAGCCGTCATGGCATCAAGAAAGAGCCAGAAGTTGTTTTGCGGGCCCATCGCGGTTGTCGAGCCTGTCGTATACCACGGATGCCCTTTGCTGCACCCTGTGAGCAGCTGATAGGCAACGATGCCAAAGGCCCACACATCGTCGGCTGCAGAAACGGGATGGGAGCTCGTTTGCAACCGCTCCGGTGCAGCGTAGAGCAGCGTGCCCGGCGACCCAGAGGGCTCTGCGCCAATAGAAGTGAGCGTCTCGAGGTCGCACAGCGCAGCGCCGCTGTTTGCCTTGTCCGTGGTGCTGTTGGTGATGACGATATTTCCTAGACTGACATCGCCGTGCACCCACGCACACACGCTGTGAAGGTGGTGCAGAGCCACCAGAATGCAGCGCAGAAGGGGCTTGCATTTTGCCTCACTGAAACAAGGCTGTGTAGAGCTCGCATCGAGCATGGCTTTAAGAGAGGGGCCACAAAGCTGTAGCAGCCACTGGTAGTGGTGGTCGGTGTCAACGTGCAATGCGAGGTAGCGCACAAAGCACCGCGCCGAGGCCTTTCCGTCTGTACTGGACTGGAGGTAGCCGATGCGATCGGCGATGGTGTGCACGTCGCACCTCACGGTGTCCTCTGCCCAGAGATGAACTTCCTTCATCACCACCAGACCACTATGCCCAGACCACCGCACGCAGTGCACGCGGCTTCGTCGCCCTGCGGCCTCGACCGCTTCCTGGGCTCGTGCGGGGCGGACGAAGCCCTCGACTTCCTCGTCCACCTCCTCGATTTCGTCCAGCGAGAACGACGGCAATGCATGCATGTGCTGGAGCGAACCGTCACTTTCCAGGATCTATGAGGTCGAGCAAATGTGTGTATGTGCCCCCGCGCGGTCAAAAAAAAAAAAAGTAACGAGAGGAGACACAGTGCGCTAGAGGAGAACTGTGTTGCGCTAAATAAGGCGACAAAGAGTCAACGTTGCAAAGTACCGCAATGCATGGCACATCGGTTAATGCTCGAAGAATAGGATGCCACAGAAGGAAGGGGAAATACGCGTGTTACAATGAGTTCAACAACTAGTTGATGTCGGCGTGCAAAAAATTACTCCTTTGCAGGTGTTTTTTTTTAAGGGTAACATTGACAGCGCACGTGTTGCAGTACTTCTAAAAGGTGGAGCTGAGCTGTCTTAATTATTTTTTTTGCTCTCTTTACAAAGCTTCGAATGGGACAGCTACCATAGTCTTGCGCATGTTGAAAAGTTTTGCAGAGTCGCCAGTGTGGCTGGTGAATAAAAGTCTCAACATACGAGCACACCACCAGCAATACGGCCGCAGGTGGAAACCGTACTACTTCCAGTAGTTGTGCCTTCTATTTTTTTTTTCGAATTGGTGTCCTTTTGGTTGTTAGTATGTTTGTATTTTGTTATTGCACTTGTCGAGATCCGCCCGGCGACGGAGTTCGGTGACACTCATCAAAACAACACGCCAAAAAGAAAAATCGGTCAAATTAAAGGCAGCAACTGAAAAATGGTACGCAGCAGAGAAATTGTCTGTGCACAAACGCCGACACACGAGACAGGTGTCCGTCAAATATATATATATTACCTCTTTTTCCTCTCAGACTAATTCCCTTTCTCCTGTGTTACTTCTTTCCCTTGGGCTGCTGAGTAGGACTGTACGAAGCGATGATATCCTCCACAGTAATCAGCTTCGGTCTGTTCGGGACCTTCTCCTTGATGAGGGCCGCCATGCGACGCAGCAACGCCTGCTTGCTCTCGATCCCCGCCACCACCGCTGTGCGCGTCTGCGTGTCGAAGTCGCTCTTCTTGATGTAGTGTTCGTCCACGGGCGTCTTCACCGCCACCTTAATGCACCCTCGCGGTGCCATTGGGAACTTGTTCGTGCTCTGACTGCGCGGGTAGGACGCCTTAGGCTCTAACACGACATCGGTGAAACCCAGCACACGCAGTGCCAGAAGCATCTCATCGATGGTGGGGTGATCGACGCCCTGCCCCTTGGTAATGCGACGACCCTCGCTGGGCGTCAAGAAGGAGTCGATGTATTGAGGGTAGACGGTCTGGTAGGCCTTCTTGTTGTAGTTTGCAGGAGCAGGGCGAAACACGGGTCCGCCGCGGCGCTGCTGCTCCTGCTGCTGCTGCGCCTGCATCTGAGCTGACATCGAGGCCTGTGCTGCCTGCATTCTGTTGAAGTAAAGAATGTGTGTGTGTTTCCTGTTGTTGTTTTTTTCTCTGTGTAAATATGTTTGTTGGCGATGTTGTGTTCTCCACTGAGTCCTTGAGTCGTTTGCGAGGGAGTGCAGTGTGTACACAGGCTTCTAAACAAATGAAAAAAGGAAGAGGAGAGATGCGTGAGAGAATACGGAGAAAAACACATGGAGGAGAGAGGGAGAACAACATAAAGCGAAAAGACGCGACAAACAAAAGCTTTGAAGCTCCTCACAGCCATGCCGGTGCTCTACAAAGAACCTACAATTTTGCTCTATGCGTTTGTCGGGGGAGTTGCCCTAAAAAGTTGATTCGAAGCGCGCCGTGTCAGAAATGTAATTCTCTCTCATAAAATGCATTCTTCTCTACTTGACAGCGATTTAGGGCAGAGCTTCAGTCCGTCTCGAGTGAAAAAGACAACGTAGATTTTCACTTTCGTCTTTAATAGCTGCGCAGCCCTCATCAAACAGGGAAGAGTGCGTGTATCGCTCTCATTATAATGATCTCAGGTGCGCTTCCGTTCTCGTTATTCTGCCAACTTGTTTCACTTCATCATCAATTATAGTTCATTCTTTTTTTTTTTTTTTTTTGAATATGGATGTGACAAAGAAGCTTGTGCGAATAGGTGAACGACTAAAATGTGCTGCGCACGCACGCAGCATGGCCAGCACACACAGCTCTGTAAATACTCTCGCGAAAGGAGAGCGAGCAATAGAGATAGTGAGAACAGGGGAGAAGCAATGCATATATATATATATATATATATATACGTCAGCGCAAGTCGGTAAGAAGAAAACGCCAAGGAAAATGAAAAATACACAGAAATTAGTACAGCTCTGTCCACGGATGGCATTGCCGTCCGGCAGATCCGCAATACAGTATCTTCAACTTTAAACCTCCAATGATACGTGAAAAAAAAAAAAACAGCAGTCACAAATGAGAGTGTTCGCCTTTTCCTTAAAGCTTTTCACAACACCCGATAGCAGTCCCTCCTCGCTCTCCTTCCACCACACTACGCCTCCGCAGGGGTGAACAGAGCCTCCTTGCTCGTACTGCGCTGCAGCGCCGCCGTCTCCGACGCGCGCACAAACCTTTGCAGCGCCGCACGCGTGTCGGCTGAAACGGGAGAGCCGCTGCCTGGACGAGGACCCACCAGCGCCTCAATATCCTCCCGCAGCAGCTCTTTCTTTTCAAACAGCGAGGTGGCGAGCTTCCGCAGCACGGCGTCGTGCGTGCGCAGCAGCGACGTGACGTGGGCGGTAGCAGCGGCCACAAGGCGCGCGGCCTCCTCCTCCGCCAGCTTCTGTGCTTTCTCCGAGTGCTTCTGGTGCATGCGCCCCTCACTCAGTCGCTGAGGCTCGTAGGAGAGCAGCCCAACCTGGCGGGACATGCCAAAGGCCAGGAACTCGCGCATGGCGGTCTGCGTGGCGCGCTGGTAGTCGTCCTGCGCGCCTGTGGTAAGGGAAGTGTGCTGGGTCATCTCCGCCAGCCTGCCGCCCAGCATCACACAGATATCCGTGAAGAGCGAGAACTCCGTGGGCATGTCCAGCACCTCGCGGCCCACTTGCTGCGTGAAGCCACCGGCTGAGCCGCGGGGCGTGATGGAAACCTTCACCACGTCCGTCTGCTCCGGCAGCAGCCACGCCACCAGCGTGTGGCCGCTTTCGTGAAGTGCCACGCGCTGCGCCGCCGGTTCCTGCATGCGGTTGCGGTGCTTTTTGCCCACTAGCACATCATCAATGGCCGGGAGCAAGTCCACCGCCGTAACTGTGGGCTTGTCCTTGATGGCGGCACTAAGCGCGCCTTCATTGACGATGGCGGAGATGGTCGCGGGCGACACGCCAGGCGTTAACTCGGCCAGCTTCTTCGCCAGCGACGGGGCATCGTCGCAGGTGATCTTGCTGAGGTAGTGGGAGAAGAGGTCGCACCTCGCCGCCTTGTCTGGCATGGGAATTTCCACTTTGCGGTCAAAGCGGCCTTCTCGCAGCAGCGCCTTGTCCAGACTGTCCACAAAGTTGGTCGCGGCGAAGACCACGACGGCCTCGTTGGCCTCGAGCCCATCAAGCTCGGCCAGCAGCTGGTTGATGGTGCGGTTCTCCTCGCTGCTGAGACCCATGGCACCGTTGCCGCTGCTGCGGGAACCGACGGCGTCGATCTCGTCAATGAAGATCACAGACGGGGCGTCCTTCTTGGCGGCAGCGAAGAGCTCGCGCACCCGCTTCGGCCCAGACCCGGCGTAGACCTCGATGAAGTCGGCGCCGCTGCAACTGAAAAAGGGCACATCCGCCTCGCCGGCCACAGCCCTGGCCAGCAGCGTCTTCCCTGTTCCGGGCTCCCCCGTCAGGATGCAGCCCTTCGGCAACCGCGCCCCGAGCCGCGTGAAGACCTCCGGTGTCTTCAGAAAATTGACGTACTGCTGCACCTCAGCCAGCGCCTCCGGCACGCCAATCACGTGGCTGAACTTTGTGTCCTTCACGGTGACCTTGAAGTCTTTCTGACCCATCGGGTTCATCGCCTGCTGCATGGCCTTCTGCATCTGGGCAAAGAAGCCGTCACTCTGCGGACCTTTCCCAGCGGCCGCCTCGGTCGCCAGACGCGTGCGGCGGCGCATAACGAAGTAGATGATGATGCCGATGGGCACGGCCATCATCATCGCACCACCAATGGCCTGCCCAACGGTTGGATCCTGATTCACCGTCTTCCGCCGCTTTTCGGCGTCGAAGAAGCCGCGGAAGTACGTGGGTTTGTGCTCCTCCTCAGACCGCTGGGTGTCATCCCGCTGCATGGGGTCCTTCATCGTGGATAGCACCCGTGAAAAGAAGTCGAAGGGGAAAATGACAAAGGAAAGAAAGGGAAGACGGAAAAAAAAAACGCTGGCTGTAGAGGAACAAATAGAAAGGTATCGAGCACTACGGCTGAAACGGCAGGAAAAACAAAATAGCAGCTCCGCCTTTCAGAAAACAAAAGACAGAGTTAGTGTATAATAGTAGGTATGTTAAAAGACAAGTCGACAAGCGCAGTAGGCAGTGAAAAGAAAAAAACGCGTGCCGAAGTCTTTCTCTTCACCCAACTACCCACAAATAGATGCTAGAATTTAAAAAAAAAAATAGAGACCTGTTTGCTAGTGTGCAAGCTCCTCTGTAAGTTTGTGATACTGTGCTTGTTTGTTTGTTTGTTTTCTCGGCGCTGAGTTGACCAGCAAGAAGGTAAAAGAAGGTAGCGATCGAAACCGGGAATGAGATGCAGAGACAAAGTGGCGAGTAGAAGCATTGCAAAGCATTGTATGTTTAATCCCAATTGAGGAACGCAGTCTGTAACATTTCCATCGATAGCTATGGAAGCACCATATATATATTCTCTCTCTGCATTCCAGTCAGCGGAGAGAGAGATGCCTGATCATGAGGACTGACTAAATGCTTTGTCGTCTCCTGAGGACGAGGCAGAAAAAAAAGGCAATCACCTCGTGTGATTGTTTCTTTTTATGATGTTGTTATTTTCACATGGCTATGGCCAGGCTGCTTGCTTTGTTACGGGGACAGAAGTCGCGCCAAATACATATTTAAAAGCAGAGAAAGTAGCAGAAACGCATAGGGCTAGTCGGAGCACTGCCAGAATGCAAGAAGAAAAAAAATGAAGCATACAAAGAAAGAGAAAAGTCAAGAGCCGAAAACCCCAAAGATAAGTTGTTTTTTCTTTTTTAACGCAACTACAGTCGCCTGACTTGAACACTACAGGAGAGAGGCTTTGGTGAGCGTGAAGCTCGGTTCGGTTGTCGTTGCAGGCGGTCGACAGACAACCCCGACAGTCACAGGTGCTCCATCGCAGTTGCGCAACGAACAAGCCTCCATAAAGGCGGACAAGCTCTGCACGGCGTTTAGCGAAGCTTTCCGGTGCTGCTGCGCGATCTGCTGCCACCCTACGTGAAGGTGGAGGTACTGACACAAAAAGTTCGCGGAGAGAAGAAAAAGTGGGGGTACAGCACAGTCGATGCCGTCATCCAAGGCTGCCTCTGCGTCACTGACACCGTTGTGTGCAGCGGTGCGTCTGACTTGGCGAGGAAGGCAGTCAGAAGCTGCACTTTGCCGTATCCGTGCTGGGATGTGCGGTAGACCGTCTGGGTAAGACACCACCACCCACATCGCCCTCGACGCAGACTTTGTAGGCGACCACACAGACTCCATCGCAGCCGACAGCTTTTCTTCGTGCAGAGGAGCCAGTCGTTTCACGTGTGCGTGCATGGCAGCGTCACGCATGCCGGGCTGCACATCACATGCGCACCGCAGCTCCCACCTCGCCTCTGTGCTCTCCATTCCCTGTGCTGCCTCGCTGGTTAAGGGCAGGTGGAAGAGAGGAAAGAGACCGGACACCGCGTCCACACAACACTCTGGCAGACCGTGAATCAGCACCGTCGCTCTTCGCGTACAGTACCCCTCTGGCACAGGGCCAACATCCGCCTGCCCAAAGCCGCACGTGCCCAAGGATGCAAAACACCCGCCGTCGCACACAAGAGACTGCATGCGGGGAGGGAGATGAGGCACCCACGGCGCCGCTTGGATGTAAAGTGGCACTACGTGGAACGTCACCGCATCGACGCTCTCCGACTCACCGCGCACATTCGTGGTGGTAGTGTAGTCGAGCACCCCAAGGCCCCGCAGGACGCACGGCGGGTGCATTTCGTCTGACACAGAGGGCCGGGAGGCGGTCGATGCGCTCAGAAGGATCAACGAAAGAGACCGCACGGCATTCCGTTGAGAAACGTCCGCCGTATCATCTCTGGAGTGGAATGTAGAAGGATCAAGCACGAGAACATCGTGGTGGTGTCTTAATGCGCCTACCAGCTGGGCGATAAAGTCCTCCTGGGAGGTAGAAGTCTGATCTGGTTGCTTTGGGCGGGTCCCGCGACGCGTGCGCTTCATTGGGAGTGTGTATATAATTTGTTTTTTGTTTTTGTTTTTGTTTTTAAGCGTACTACCTATACGGACGGTGTGCAGGAGCATAAGCGATGCAACCTCAAAACCACGACCAGCAGCAAATTCGCGCCGCACAAGAAAAAAAAAACGGCACAGCCGCTATAAGTCGTCTTCACAAGCATGTCGTCCGCGGAGCAGAGATATAATCTCAAATGCAAAAAAAAGGAGAAAAAGTGGAAGCAAACCATTGTTTGAGATTTTCAATAGGAAGAGCAAGCGTGGAAGAATGAGGGGTCGAAGATACGCAAAAACGCATTATTTTTCGTGCTGCCTTTCAGATCGCTTTTTTAGCCGGTACCATAGCATGAGTCGTTTACGATAATGCGGTACAACATGTCAACGAATCGAGGAGATGCCAAAACGCAGTAGAAAAATAAAGCGCATACAATTAAATCCCAAAACCCTTTAATCGAACAGCGAATCCTAGCTCCATTTTTTTTTGTTTGTGGTGGTGTCGTTGTTTTTGCTGCAGTTCGATACCGTGAAGAAGCAGACCAGTTTTGCGGAGACGCCAGCAGCCACAAAAGGAGTCATTGACGTTCGCCCTGCTAGCTCGTCCTTTCCAACATCTGCGGTGCGCGTACAGTATCCGCAACTTAAAAAAAAAAAATGGGCTAATTTATAAGAGAGCAAGATCGGGTGGTGGTAGAGAAGTAAAAGGGAGTCAAAAAAAAAAAAGAAAAAAAGAGAGAGAGCTTTAGAGGTCCAGTAGCCGTAGGACAAGAGAAGAAGAGCAAAGACAAATGCAAGAAAATGAAACTAAAAAAGATCGTTCTTCTCGATCTTACAAGATACTGCAAAGTTCCTCAACGCTGCTGCTCACAAAGAGCAGCCGCTCCAGCTCCACATACATGGCATTGAGCTGCTGATTGAATTCCATAAGGTTGCGTGAGGAGCGCATCCAGCGGAAGTGCAAGAGACGCATCGCGAAGCAGTACACCTCATTCAAGCGGTTGACCGCCACCTCGATATCGCGGTCAAAGATGAAGCGGCACAGCTGCAGTCGACCTTCTGAGGCGGAGTAGGTGGAGTGCATGGTAGCGCTGAACTGGTTCACACTGCCATTAACGCCCAGCAGCGTCATGAGGCGCAGCGAGACGTTGATGCCCGCTGCAGCAGACATAAAGTCGGGACTGAGCATCCTGTTCCATTCCTCCGGGTGCCGCTCGACGAGGTAGACCAGCTGGGAGAGGCCGAAGAGACCGGCGCCGCGAAAGTCCGTCGACGGGTCAGTCCCCTGAAAGCCCAACTCCTTCCACCGCTCGCTGACGCAGTGGGCGGCGGGGGAGAAAGTTAAACTCTCTGGCGCGAAGACGATGCGGTTGTGGCCGTTCCATAGCCGGCCCAACACCGCCACGTCCTCTGCATTGCCGGGCTTGTACGGGCGTACATAGAGCTCCCGTATACGTGTGAGCATGAACTCGTGTTGAGGACGGAGAGAGGAGACGAAGAGGTGGCTGACTGAGTAGGGGACACGGTCCATCGTCTGCAACCACATGTACTGCGAGAGGTAGTAGTAGGAGTGCTGCATTTCCTCTAGTCGGGGTGCGCGAACTTGCAAGGACGCGGTGGGAGCTGACGAGGGTGTCTGTGGGCTGCGCTGCGGGGGGAAGGGGTCGTGTTGTCGCGTTGATGGGTACGAAGAAGTGGTGCTGTCTGACGGAGGAGGGTCCATAGTGGCGGTGGTGTGGGTGGGGTGGGCTGTAGGGTCCGCGTGCGCGCCGCTTGCGGCTGGTCCATGTCGCTGGCGCATTTTGTGTCGGTGTGATCCTTTTCCTTTATTTCTTTCCTTCTTTCGTTTTGTTGTCCGCCGATTAGGGTCGTCGCATCAGCACAGAAAAAGGTCGAGAGAGATGTGAGATTGGCCGTGGATTTGAGAAAGTGCTTTTTTCGACCTGAAACAGACTACGTTTTTACCTCTTTATTTTGTTTTTTGTTTTTCGGCACAAATAGAAGACCGGAGAAAACAGAGTATGCGTCGTATTTAGTCTTGGAAAGCACGGCGGTCCGAGGCGTGTACTAATACTGGTACAACTCGAGGCTTCGTGGGAGAGGTGAGCATATGACCCAGTTTGTTGATTAAAAAACCCGAGAGCAAAAAAGAAAGAAGGGAGTGAAAAACAGCAATACGCACGGGGAGGAGAGGGGGGAAGTGGAGACCTGGATTGGGAAAAGCTTGCTAGGTAAAGAGACAGAGGCGTATAGCAATGAAAAGAATGCAAACATTGCTTTCCAGAGCACCGAGCTCAAGAAATGCCTGTTGTCATTTCGAGCAAGTGTCGCAAAAAAAAAAAAAAAACCTCTGACGGCATTCACGGAAGAGAAGAGCAAAGGCAACCGATAGCACTAGAATGTCAAAAGCAGCGTAGAGTATGACAGCATATTTTTCTACTAAAGTGAGTATCTCTTTACTCCACTCTCAAGTTGTTTTTTACTGATCTTGGGCTGTTGTTGTTGTTGTTGTTGTTGGCACCTGGTAACGACGCTTATATATATATATATAGAAGAAACCAAAACACCCAAGAAAAAACAAACCAAAATTGAGAACAGGAAAGAGGTACGCATCTCAAAGATGGATGTGTAGATAAATAGGCAGAAAAAAAAAGCACGCCATTATATCTATTCAACTTTGTTAACATTAGAGCATTTACTTTTTTGTTGTTGTTGTTGTTTATTTTTTTTTTTCCGTTGGCGTCCAATCCGCCCTTTTAATTCGATTAATTTGCAGCCTTTCCGCGCTCGCGTTGCCTGTCCAAGCCTGTGTCGTGATGGAGAGAAGTCTCTCCGCTCATTCCCATGTCGAAAGAAAGCCGTTACCAAACTCCCTTTTTTTGTCGTTTTACGAATTACGTTGGCTTTATATCTGTCACAGCTTCCCCGAAATGGAAAAAGATAAGTAGAAAAAAAGGGGAAACGCACAGACACGGTCGCGGAGGCACTCATAATAGAAGCACACACAGCACTGAATGCGGTGGCAACCACACAACCTCCAGCTTTCTTTCTTAAAAATAGAGAAGAGGATGTTATTGTTGTTGTTTTTTACTCGGGCGAAAAGCACAAAGAGGGCAAGTCTCCGTTTCTTATCTCCATGGTAGTGGTTTCCCCTTTCAAGGTCTCTTCCTCCACACGACAACAGGCAAATACAGCACCACGACCGGACATAACATTATATTTTAGCTCCGAAACACTTAAAAATCCTTTCCCACGGAATTAAAAAAAAAAAAACAAGAAGCATTTGAATGACTGTTGTTGATCTCGTCGTCCAAGGTGAGACTTTAGTGACAAGCAAGCTTATCGGGTCTCAATCATACGAGAGAGAGGAAAGGTAATGAATATCTGTTGTTTTCTTCCTCAGCACGTAAAATTTAAAGTGGAGCGCGTTCACTGGCCCATGACGAAGAAGCAACACGGGACAACACGCACACAAACACACACACACACACACACAGACTGACAGACGACAGCGTGCAGGTTGTTACCATGCGTTTTCATTTTTTTGTTTGTTTTGTTTTACATCTTGGATGCAAACAGCTTCTTGTCATAGCTGTGCAGGGAGTGCACGCCGCCCTCGCCCTGCGCCGTCGCCGAGCGGCGGTTGAAGAGCACCTGGCCAGCGTACATCTTTTCGCGAATGGCGTCGAAGCTGACCTCGCCAATGTCCTGCGCAGACTGCTGGAGTCCCTTCGCGATGTAGGCCACCAGCTTCGTGGCGGAGCCCTTGTCCACCACGTTGCCTGACACGCCCTGCGCCACCTGCACGGCCTCGTTCTCGGAGAGGTACCGCTTGCCGGACTCCTTGCCCTGGCTCATCGCCTCCAGGCTGCCCATGCCACGGTACACCTTTAAGCGCACGCCGCCCTTGTAGAAGTACTCGCCGGGGGTCTCCGCGGTGCCGCTCAGCATGCCGCCCAGCATCGCACAGTTCGCGCCAATGGCAAGGGACTTGCAAATGTCACCCACTGTGCGAAGACCGCCATCAGCGGTGCAGGGCACGCCGCGCGCGGCGCAGTACTTGGCCACCTTGTACACCGCCGTGCCCTGCGGCCGACCACACGCGAGCACCTCCTGCGTGATGCAGATGCTGCCACTGCCCATGCCAATGCGAAGACCATCGGCGCCGGCGTCGATGAGGTTCCGCGCCTGGTCCTGCGTCACGACGTTGCCGGCGACAACCTCGAGGTGGGGATAGGTCGCCTTCACCCACTTGATGAAAGCGATTTGGTAGATGGTGTTGCCCTGGGAGCTGTCCAGCACAAGAACGTCCACGCCCACTTCCGCCAGCGCCGTCACGCGCTTGCGGTCGTCGGGGCGGGTGGAGGTGGCAGCGGCGCACACCAAACGGCCCTGCTTATCCAGCGTGCTGTGCGGGAACTGGCGAGCACGCACAGCATCGCGCCGGGAGCAGAGGTAGACGACATTGCCGGCGTCGTCGAGGATGGGCAGGTACCCGTGGCGGCTGCGGTTCAGCACGTCCATCGCCTCCTCCAGCTGGATCGGCGCCCGCTCCACCGTCATGGTCTCGCGACGTGTCATGACAGCCCGAGCAGGGGTGTCCTTGTTCTTGACGTAGTCGATGTCCTTGGTGCACACGATGCCCAGCAGCTTCCCGTGTGGGTCGCCGTTCTCGGTCACGAGGATGCCGCTGATGCCCTTCTCCTCCTTGATGCGGACGATCTCGCTGATGGGCGTGTCCGGGGACACCGACTTGGGCTTTGAGATGAAGCCGTTGCGGTAGGCCTTGACCGACTTCACCATCTCTACCTGGCGCTCTACCGTGCAGTTGTTGTGCAGCACGCCAACGCCGCCCATGAGGGCCATCGCCTTGGCCATCTCGTTCTCTGTGATGGTGTCCATCGGTGAGGAGACCACCGGGACATGGAGGCGGATGCGCTTCGTGAATTGGCCAGAGACGTTCACGTCGGCCGCACCGAAGTCGATGAAGCCCGGCAGGATGATGATGTCGTTGTACGTGAGTCCATCACCGGAGAAGAGCTCCTCGGCGGTGTTGCCATCCTTGATGGTCTTCGTGCGATAGTTCGCGTTGGCGGTGCTCATCTTGACTGTTGCTGTTGTCTGGTGGCGAGAGAAGGCAATAAGCCAGCGTTCCAAAGTGCGGTGAGGTTTCTCTTACTTCTTCTTTTCTGCTGCGAAAAGAAGCTGCACAACAAAGAAGGAAAGGTGGTGAACAAAAGGCTACAATTAATGTTTATTAGTTTTTCCAAGTGCGTGCGATCGATCTCTTAGTGAAGACTTCGCGAACACGATGAGGCGCCATGGACCAAAACAGGACGAGAAAGAAGAAGAAAGCAAGAGATGGAGGTTGGGAAGATTCTTTAAAAAGTCTCCATCGGCACAGTAAAGATTGAAAGTTGCCTGTGCATTCACAGTAGTCCTTCGAAAATGTTTTTATAAATTTTATTTCTAAGTTTCTTTATGCTTCATTTATCATAGAGTACTTTGAGCAATAGGTAAGTGGAAAGCGGTGAAACTCTCTCCCCTGTCTATATGGCAATGCAGATACGACAGTGTGCCACAACCTTAAATACTTACAGAAAGAGAGAGTAGGTTCTCTCTTGCTCATCATCGCGGATGTCACGCATTCTTTTGCTTGTCTTTTCGCTTGGGGGATTGAAAACTGATTGGTTTTTTTTCTTCTGAGTTTCGCCTCTCCATTACCAGCAAATGGCAAGCCTCTCTATGAGGGAGTCGACGAGGGTGGAAAGACAATGATGTCCCACACACACACACGCGCATAAAGAAGTCTTAAACATTAGGAGGCGATTGTACATACATAGTGGACTACAAGGACGAGAACAGAATGAAAAAAAAAAAATAGAATTAGAAAACGGCTAGCATGAACCTCAAATGTTTAAAGATACGGCGACATCAGCAAATCTCTTTAATCCATGCGCGAACAAAGAATAGTCTCTCTATAGCTCTCTCTCACCCACGCCCTGCGTGCAGGTGCGCTACAAGCCGTCTCCGTCAACCTCTCCTGCAGCGTCACGCCTATCCAACTTCATTGGCAGCGCCACAACGGCAGCAACGCACCCCCTTCTCACGCACACACGTGAACCAAATATAAAAAATTATATCACTTTTGAAGGAGACAGGCAGAGCGCCGAGCTTCCGCAGCAAGCTGCCACGGTGGCGGTGCATTTGCATAAAAGGTATAAGTGAGCAAAAGCGACCGTAACACGCACAGATGTTGCGATGCTCGGCGGAACACACAAAAAGAAGTTGAAGACGGACTCAAAGCGTACATGTCCCTCATTGGCAAAAGAGAAAGAGAAAGAAGGGCCGAAAAAAAAAGTAGGTGCCTCCTCTTTGTTTTTGCTCGTTCTTTTTTTTCTTCTTTGATTACCCTTCGTTCTTTTCGCTCACGAGAGAAGACCCAGCTTTGTCACCAGCATGACACGAATGCTCTGGTCGAACGACGAGCACACCGCGAGGCCCTCTTTGGATCGGTTCCAGTCCAGCGCATTGATCGGCTGATCCCCAACCTTCGCCTTGTTCAACTCCTCCACCGCACCTGCCACGCCACGCTCCTGTCCATCGCCGTCCTTCAAGGTGCGCTCCGGCGGATACTTGTACAGGCACAGCGTCAGCTCGCCACCGCCGCCGCTCATGAAGATCTCACGGTTCTGCGGAAGCGCGCGCGAGCACCACACCGTGCCGTCCGACACGCGCTCCTCCACATACGCGTAGCCAAGCTTCGGATGCAGGGTTCGCAAATCATAGCACCGTACGCGGCCCTCCAGCGAGGACACCATAAGCTTGTTCATCGGGATGTCCGGCCGGTCGAACTCGAGGTCACACACGCCGTTGCTCACCTGCATCTCGTGCAGCATCTTCTGCGTCCGGAGGTCGAAGATTTTAACGTCGCCATTGTCGTAGCCGGCAGCTACGACACGCTCATCTGGGTCGAAACTGTTACCGAACCGCACCGTCCAGCAGTCCCGTGCGCGGGCAGGGTCGGCAGGGTTGAGCGAGACCACGGCCTTGTTGGACTGACGCGTGTCCCACACCTTAACAGAGCCGTCGCGGCTGCCCGTGGCAAGCTCAGGGGGGCCCGAAAAGTGGGCACCATCGATGGCGTTGATGATGCTCTCGTGCGCGTGTGGAATGTGAAAGAGCGACGCAGACTCGACATCGCTGAGGGCATGCTTCGCCGACGTGTCCACCGCGGCGAGGCGGGTCACATCAAAAACGCGTAAGCTACCCGCGAAGTCGCCCGTCGCAATCTGTGCAGCAGCGCTATTTCCGGCAGATGCGGTGGTGCTGGTGCTACTGCTGAAGGCGGCGTTGTGCCCAAACGTGCAACATTTGAGGGGGTGGGGCAGGCGCAGCTCCGCCGTCGTGCGCAGCTCACCATGGTGCAGCTCGTAGAGGGAGAGTGCACCGTTGTTGTTGGGATACTGTCCCACTACAGCAAAAGACGCGCTTTGGGGCACCCACTTAACGTCGAAGGCGGTGTAGAGGAGGCTCTTGCGCACGTGTTGGATAATTTGTTGACGGCTAAAGCGCTTTGCGGTGTTCTCGCCGCCGGGGCTATTTGAAGGTGAAGAGAACATCTGTGTGATTGTGTGTGTGTGTGTGTGTAAGTTTCTCTCTGTCGGTGTGTTGTTTTGCACTATTTTTGCTCGGGAAGCACGTGTGATCGAACAATTTAAGTATTTCTCATTCGTTGTTGTTGTTGTTGCCGTTGTTCACAGCGACGCGCGGACACAACGCAACCAAAGATCGTGAAGGAAAGGAGCTCAAAAAAGAAAAAAGAAAGGTGAAGAGTACAACAAGCAACACCAGCAGAAGCAAGCGCGCCACAATGGTCGTACTGTAAAACAAAGCCACGCGCATTAACCTTTGATCGCCACGACACACAGCTTATACATGTGGCCCCTTTCTCTCCTTTGAAAAGGCAAACACAACGCCACACCTTCCGAGACGGAGAGAAAGGCGGCGCGGATTGAAAAGCCAAAGTCCATTCGGCGCACCTCTGGCGAAGCACACGAGGCGCTGCACATGCTTTCCTCTCCTACTCCGCGTAAGAGCTTACGCAACAAACTCGTTGCGGCTCACTACAAAGAAACAAGCACAAGAGAAAAAAAAAAACCAGGATGGAGTACCCCCAATTTGTTTTTTTTTGATCCTGAAAACGAACAAGTGTGACAAAGAAGAAAGGAAAGAGAGGAAGTGGGAAAAAAGAAGCTTTAAAGACCAAAAAGTGTGCCCAAACGCACCTCAAAGACTTGAGAGAGATGATAACGGCAACATTGCTACGAGAAAGGACAAAAAAAAAAGTCAGCGATAAAAACAAAAACAACATCCAACAATTCGCCCTTGTGTGCAAGAGGACAAAAAGGGAGCGCTTACGATTCTGGCGCGCCATCGCCGGGTGTCGTGTGCACAAGTGCGCCAAGCGCATCCAACGCAGCGACCAGCTGATTGCCCAGGGTTCGCGACGAGGTCGCATCGCAGTTCTTGTAGGAGGTGATCGTGATGTATAGCACGTCGTTCTCGCAGTAGCAGTACGAGACGCCGTAGCCGTCTGGCGCGACCGGGCCAAACCCAAATCCGGGGGTCTCATGGTACAAGCACCCGCCACCGGCCGGGTGGAAGTTGTCCATCAAGTAGCGCTGACGGGCCTGTGCTGAACTTACCTTCCACTGCGTCTTGCGTAGCACAGCGGTAAGGAAGTCCGATGGTGTGGCGTGGTGCACACTCGCCATGAACAGCGCGAACAAATGACGGTCAAATCCGCGGCCCGACACCGCCTCCTGCACCGCACGCTGGTGATTGGCGCAGGCTTCCATAAGCAACCCTCTCTTGCGCTCCACAGAGGAGACGCCCTCCTCGTCCTCGGCGGTGGCCATCGCCTTGACAAAAGCGGTGCTGGCGTCACTCACGCTGCGTACCGCCTCCGTTCGCCCCTTGGCAAACATATGCTGCGCAACCGATTCGTAGATCTGACTAAACTGCCCGTTCTGGTTGATGTAGTGGGCGAGCTGAATGGCCAGTTGCACCCACGCGTCGGGGCTGCAGCCTAGGGTCTTGGGCACCTCCCGACCATAGCCGGTGTAGCGGACAACGTGCAGGTCCACCTGCGACCCGGTCTCGAGCATAAAATTCGTGTGCGCCACTCGAATGGCGTCCGCGAGCCTCTTGTAGATGGTAAAGCGAAGGCGCTTCGGGTATAGCGCGCTATCCATCTGCGGCGCTCGAAAAGTCTTGCGTCGCTTCTGATCTTCCGGTAGTTTCTTCGCCTTTCCGGTCTCGGCGTCATACCAGACGTCCGCCGACTCCTCCTGCGCGGAGACGTGCTCGAAGAAGCCGAGCAGTGTTGACATGTCGCACCACGAGTGCTCCACATGCAGCCCGACTTGTGCGTCGGCGCGAATGACCAAATTGAAGCTCTTGTCGCACCACAAGCTTGAGCCGTTGCCGCAAAGGTAGTGGGTGCAATCCGCAGACACACGCTTGTCCTCCAGCAAGGGAGAGGCCGCGGTCGACGGCGCCGGCGAGCCGCAGCGCTCATCGAAGCTGACCACAAACATCGCTTTTTCGATAACGCGGAGCGGGCTACTGTTGTTGGCGTCGTGGAGAAAGAAGGTATTTCGCACATCCGCCCACTGCGCACGCGGTGCGGTAGTCAGGGCCGGCACGAGCGACTCCACAACGCGGTAGGAGCGCTTCTTGCCGATGGTCTCGAGGGTGTCTTCTGCGTCGTCCTCCTCGGACTCATCCCGACCCGTGCTCACCTCCTCCTCCACCTCCTGCAGCAGCTGATGCAAGATAACTTCAAGCTGGTGCGGTGTCAGCTGCCGCCGCGACTGCGGGTCGACGACGGGGAGCTGATAAATGCGACCTCTATGCAGAAGAACAATGTAGTGGCTCTCCTTCTCCTCGTGGTGCTCCAGGACGTCGATATCACGACCAGGAATGCGGGTGGTGTTGAAGGCCATCGAGTACTGGTCCATGGAGAGAGGAACGCAGTGGCGAGGGCCGGCGAAGTTGGGGCATAAGGTGCGCCGCTCAATGCGTCCTTTGAGCTGCGTCAGCAAGTAAATTAAAACGGCAGCACGAGCCTCAGGTAGGTGCGTGGGCACGTGGTTGGCAAAGGGAACGGCGTAGAAGTTCGAGTGCAGACACAAGGAGTCGCGTGCGGAGAGAAACACGTTGCGCGTCCACAGCTCCGTGACGTAGTTGTCGGACATTACGTGCTGCAGTCGCAGATGCTTCTGCAACGCTGGGCCTTCGTTAAGGAGAAAAGATTCAGCCGAGCGGCGTAGCTCAAGCCAGTCGTTTGTGTCACTGTCTTTTTGGTGGTAGATAGCGCGCATGCTGGAGAGGTAGCGGTTCACCGTGTGCTGGAGGGTTGGAAGGGGAATACTGGGCAGACAGCTCTCATACACGCGGGTTTTGGGAATAGTGGGTCGGGTAAAGAAGGTGCGGACGACTAGCGACCAGATACGCGTCTTCCACGACGGCTTTTGTGGGTCCTTCTCGAGCATCCACCCCTTGTATTGCAGCAGGCGGCGCAGAGCAAAGCGGTGCAGCACCGCGGCGCCGCCGAGGGTGACGGCCCACACCTTGGCACAGAGGACAGGCGCCTGTACGGCAGGAGGGAGGTAGCGAGAGAAGGGTGTCAAAATGGAATCGAAGTAGCGCATCCACGTGCTCACAGGGTTGGTGTGCACGTACGAGGTTGCCGGTACCCGCCACACATAAACACACGACCCGGCGATGGAAAGCACAACGCAGGTGAAAGGGAGTGGATAAAACATGGCCGACACCTTGTCCACGTTGTCCACCAAGGTGCGGCTCACCCCTCGCCAAAGGTAGCGCATGGGCGGCACGTGGATGTCAACACCGCTGTTGGTCCACGAGACGCGCATCTTCGTCATGGACGCACCCGTTTCTGCCGCCTGGCTGGACGGGTGCGGTTGTTGACTCAGGAATGCCTCCGCCATGACAGAAATCTAAAGACGGCGCGGCGCACACCTTTACGTTTTGGGATTCAAACTATTGAATTTATATGCGTGTCGAGAAAGACAAGCCAGAGTGACTTGATTTTTTTCCCAAAAACATTAAATAAAACCTGAGCAGTATCGTTGAGTACAGGTGGCAGAAAACGCTGGTTTAGCTACACACGATGTTGCAACTAAGAGGCAGAAGCGTTCAACAGGGTAGGTGAAGGGAACCGTGCATGGCGGGGGGGGGAGGCCCGTCAAGAGATGAAAAGAGAAATAAAATATTTTTCAAAGATAGAGGTGAAGACATCGTGAGAAGGATTACTAAAAGAGAGACACGACCAGCGGAATGCGTTCTATCTGAATCGACGAGAGTGCATGGTACCTCGCCCTGATGCAGTCAGGGGAGCTAGTGCGACAATCTTTGCGATATAGCGTGACACTGTGCGTCCTCTAAGATTTTTTTCCGGCTGATACGGATTTAAGGCGAGGCTTTTGTTTATTTGTTAGCTTGCACGGTGTCACTGAGCCAGGAAAATGAAAGTGGGAACATAAGACTTCAGCTTATGTTTTATTTGTTCTTAAATTGTGCATTTTTTTTTATATATAATATTAGTATCTGTGTGTGTCTGAGTAAAGCCAGCCTTCGTTGTTGTCCATCCCACTCTCGATGAGACGAAATGGCAAAGGAGGTCTTGGAGAATAATAGAACCATCAATAGAGGAGGTGTCTGAAAATTCGCACGTTACAGAGGCAATTCTACCACTTTCTGCTCCACTGTTGATGCAATAAAAGTAGAGAAGGAAAAAAAAAATGTCAAACAAAGAGGACAGCCGGCAGCGCGCTCACTAAGAGTGGCCTCTGCAGAGCACTCGCCATGCTGTCCCATTGGAACGCATCTCTTGCCTTTTCTGGCGCCTACGAGAACATTTTCTTAAACAAGGACTTCTGCTTTTGATCGAACGCCTTCTGTGATTGTTGAACTCGCGCCTTCAACGCCGCGGCGTCGGCGTTAGTAGGATCAGCCGCGAGAATGCGCTCGAGGCTCCTCAAGGCTGCTTCCCAGTCCTGCAACCCGTCCTGCGCCTTGGCGAGTCGAAAGAGGGCCTTGTTGTTGTCAGCGTCGAGGTCGAGAACCTTCTGCGAGAACTCAGCAGACTCAGCGAGCGCGTTGCGCATTAGAAGCACCTGCGCCAGATTCCCCATCGCAAGGATGCGCACTCGGTGACACTCCGGCTTGTCGGCGTCGTCGTAGCCGTAATCCTCGCCGACAAACTCTAGAGCACGTCGATAGTACTTCTCGGCCAGTGCAAGATCGCCAGACTTGAAAGCGGTGTTTCCCGCATCCTTGCGCTTCTCGCCCTCCGCGATCTTCGGTTGGCCGGTGAAGTCGTACGTTTTCGACCTGCTCATCGCACTGATCTCCACCACATAGGTCACGTCCAGATGATTGCGTGCTTCGCTGGACGGAATGCCGAAGTCGGGCACCGCATCGCGAATGAGGTCACTGCGAACGCGGCAGGCCGCAGCCTCCTGCTTGCGCATCTTGTACAGGAAGTTCTCGAGGTACGGTGGGAGAGGCGTGACGCCGACCACGATGCTCCAGCCCGGCATGACCTTCACAGGGACGTGCTTCTTCTCCCTATCCTCGGGGTCGAAGTGGCCAAGGTAGATGAGGAGGTCCATTGTGACAGACGACTCGAAGGCCGGATTCTCAAACTCCACGCCGTCCTTCAGAACATCTTTCATGAGAGACTTGTCCTTCTGCGCTGAGATGTCCACCTCGCGACTCCACGCGAACAGCTCCACCTCAAAGAGCAGCGTGGCGTTCGCGGGGATTTTGGGTGGGCTGCCGGCGGCGCCGTAGCCGTAGTCTGAGGAGCACTTCAAAATCGCCTTCTCGCCGATGCGCATCGTGGCCACACCCTTATCCCAGCCCTTGATCACCTGACCGCGGCCCAGCGTAAACTCAAAGTACTCGCCGCGGTCACGACTGCTGTCGAACTTCGTGCCGTCCTCGAGGGTGCCGACGTAGTGCACCGACACTTTCGCACCCTTCACGGGCAGCGATCCAGTGCCCTCGACCAAAACGGTCTTGTGCAAGCCACCGTTGGTATCCGGCACCTCGACTTCTTCGTTGAGAGGGTAGTCCACCTCCATCGGCGGCTGGCTATCCTCGCTCACAGAGCTCGCATCGCTGCTGATGGACTGATCCGCCATGGCGAGCAGTGGAGAAGAAATAAATAAATAAAGACAGTGAAGCTTGGTGGCTGTTTATCCTAGACTTGGGTTAGTGGGTGGGTACGTCCGCGTGTACGCTGTGTAGTGGGGAGTGCTGGTTTGCTTCTTTCGAGGTTTGATAAATCCTGCCCGCAATCGAGGAAAATGAGCGGGATCAGTCGGATTCGACAACACAACACGTCAACAGCCAAGATGCCCAGGGAAAAGGAACCCTCCGCAGTTCCGCAAGCGGCATCACAACAGCCAGAAAAAAAAAAACAAGCGGAAGGAAGGCGAAGGATGAGCGAGAGAATATAATGGCGAAGGAGATGCCCAGTGGGTTATGACGCACTTTAAAGAAGGCATCCCCAACAAAACAGTCTTTTGCTCTTAGATACTTGGCCGCCGAAAAAACGAACTGCAATGGAGCTTTGAAATGTTCTCGTTTCGTTTCATAGTCTACATCGCCGAGTGCAAAATTTAAAAATTTTCTGCGCAAGCACTTCGCTCTGCGCTAAATAGAACGAAAGTGATCCTCCTTCGCGACAAACGAGAGACCATCTCATCCACAAATAGAGCCGTGCGCGGACGTAGTTCAACGTCTTGTCTCATGGTTGATGCTTCCTTTGTTGTAGGCGGCGGAATCAGCCTGTTGGGGAACATTAGTAGCTTTTATTGCTTTTGCTTTTTGTTGTTGTTTTTCTTTAGAGATGCCTTAACATATTTAACGCTGTGAATAAGATCAGTAGAAAAAAAAAAAAAGTCCTAAAAAAAAAAGGCATCGAGCTCCACTTCTGGGGAACAACGGTGGTTTTCCTCTCAAAAAGGCGAGCAGCACAGCACAATTACGTGTGTGCTAAAACACGTGACGAGAAGGGAGTTCATGACAGGCAGGATAGGTAAGCCTCGCCTCAAAAAAAAAAAAGAAGCGCACAGCAAATCAGAAGCAGAAGAAACCTGAAAAAAGTCACTTGCAGAAAAAAAGACAATTGTGCCCTACTTTGTCGCAAAGCCACGACCAGAAGCTTCGTTGTCCGAATTCTTGGTCCCCAGCGTGGCAAATCCAGGGCCCACTGGTGGTCGCTTTTTGCGGTTATCTTTGAGGCCCAGCGCTTCCTTGAACTCGCCCATCTCCAGCGCCGGTCCATGTGCGGTATAATAAAACCGATCGAGCTGCGTCGGATTCTCTGGTGTCTCACCACGATCGTGCATCTCGCTAATCGGCATGCCGGCACGTTTGCCGAGAGCCGCAGCGCCGCGGCTAGCCTGCTCAAGGTTCGACTCAGACGGGTAAGACCACCGCTCCAC
Source organism: Crithidia brevicula (assembly GCA_030849845.1). Classification (NCBI taxonomy): domain Eukaryota; phylum Euglenozoa; class Kinetoplastea; order Trypanosomatida; family Trypanosomatidae; genus Crithidia; species Crithidia brevicula. Next base: position 23,267 of record JASAOD010001908.1, on the reverse strand, counting down.
AGACGTCGCGTGGCTCGCGCGAAAGGGTGCGGGGATGTTGACATCGCCACGCGCGGCGTAGATGTCCTTGTTACCCTTAGGGATGTAGCCCAGCATCACCTTCAGCGCACGCTGCCGTTGCAGTGACATGCCTTCGTCCTTCTCTGCCCAGGCGGTGCCCTTTTCCAGCTTCAGCATGTACTGCAGGCGCTCCTTCTGGGTGGCCTTGTTATGCAGGTCGTCAAAGTAAATTTCCTTCTCAGTCTCAAAGATGCTGTCATCCCGTGCTTCCAACACCTCCAGCGGGGTGGGGTGGGTCACCGTCGTCTTGGGCGACCGCCCTGTTGACGGGTAGAGGTAGCAGAAGATCTCGTCATAGGTGGAGCGGATCTGGCCAGCGGTGTGGTAGGCTTTCAGCTGCAGGCACTGCCGCTTGAGCTCATCCAGGATGCTCTGAAGCACAGGGAAACCCTCGCGTGGAGTACCGAACTTGGTAAGGTTGATCCGCACTGCATGGCGGTGGAGGAGGTGCTTGGCGATCCCTACGCACTTGAAGCGAATGGCGTGTGGGTGGGTACCGCCCTTGAAAGGCACCTCGATGCACTCCTTGGTCGGCGGCGGCTGCACGCCCATCTTCTGGATCTTGAACTTGATCATGTCACGCAAGTGCTCGCGGTGGTCGCCGATGAGGCAGAGCGCGACGATGCGGCGATCTGACTTCTGGGAGTATAGAGCGCCGATGCGGATCAGATCAAGACCGAGCTCTTGCGCCATTCGCCGTGCCGCTTGCACCGGAATGTCCACGTCCATGTTCACGCTCTCCACCACGCCCTTTTCGACCTCGCCGGCCTCCCGCTCAATGGACAGTGGCTCATTCGGATTAAACGACATCCGCGCGCCACCACCGGGGGGCATAAATTGCCGAATGCGCACAAACGGCTCCTGGATCATTTCGTTGATCGGGTGCGCCTGGAAGTACAACAACGTCTCTTTCCGCACCTTGTTGACACTGTGCTCCACCTCACTGGTGTCCATCGCGCCCTCTTGGAGGATCTCGCGGGCAAAGGCCTCGGCGCGGTGGGCGCTACGCTCATCGACGCGGCGGCGGTTCTCGTCGTCGTACCAGTAATCCGCCCCACGCACCTCTGGGAGGTGGTTGTCGGCGGGTCTTTGATGGTAGGCGTCGTACACAATCCGATTGGTATCCTCCCCGTCCGCTGAATTCCCGACAGTGGAGATCCTGGACTTGTAATCCGTGCGCGCGTTAATGACAATCTCGCTGCGTGTATCCAATGTGGCGAGCTCGCCGGCAACGGTTGCAGAAGCTTCGTTTCGGTTGTGCTTGCCCGCGTCCGCGGCCTCCTCCGATGCGTTGCCGTCACCTTCCCCAGATGGGAAGTGAGGGTTGGAAGAGGCAGGGAGGTCGGCTGTGGCAGTGCCAAGAGCTGAAGAAGCGGCAAGGACAGCACTGCCGGTCCTATCGTATCGGCACAGATTCGTTCCCTTCCCGCCAACGCTGCCCCCGAGGGCCCGGCGACGTTCTTCCTGCTGGGTCTGGTAGGCCTCTGCGTACAGGTGGTATGGCGCGAGATTTTGATTTGTGTTGTCGCCCACGCCGCCCTCACTCTGCCGGTTCACCTCGAAATCAGAGGAGCGGAGGTGATCGAAGGACGACGATGGCTGCCACTGCTGGCGCTTACCGCGCCGACCGGCGCCAAATTCAGCGTACACACGATCGCGCGGAGGCAGCCGGGTACCTCGCTGGTGGTATTCCCGCAGCATATCACGCTCCAGTCGGTCCAGATCGCTGCCAAAGACGCTGCTCATCGGCGTGACGGCATACACACGCTCTACTGTGTCCTCATGGGACGTCCACGCCTCCTCCGACTGCGAAGTGGTAGTGAGGGAGGAGGGTGGCGAAGCGGCCGTTGCCGCACGATGCTCCGCGGCAGGGACGCGCATCGCCTCATCCGCGGTTGTCCCTCCCTCCTCTTGTTCATCACGGTGGAGATTCGATGCTACGTCGGTTGGTAAGCCGCGACGTTCCATTGGAGAAGGTGAAGTCGCATCGGAGACATGAATGCCGGCGGTTGCGCGCTGCCTCGACAGTGAGTCTCCTCTCGCGTTTTGAGTCTGCCGAATAAGATCGAACAGCTCCTTCTTAACCTGCGACAGTGATGGGGCCGTGGTGTTGGGCTGCGGCGTGCGCAGTTTTCGCCGGCTCTTTTTCATCTGTTTCGCTCGTTGCTGCTTTGTGTGGAGGTTCACGTTGCTCAGCTCACCTTTTCCGCTCTGCCTTCCAAAGGACGGCGGCAAGACATCCTCAAAACCTCCAGGTGGCAGGTGCAGAAAACGTAGCTGTAAACCGCTAAGAGGAGTGATGAGGTAGCGGGGCTCCGTTGCCATCAGATGCAGCGGCGAGGCCAGCTTGGCTGCCCCTCTCGACGAAGCAGACGAAACACGGCGCATGATGCAACAACGCAGACCTGCACGTAGTTGCCGTCAGAGATTCAGTAGAAAAGAGAGCGCAAAAAAAAAAAAGTAAAGACAAGCGGTTCAACGATTTTTTATGTGCCTATTTACACAGAATCGCGCCCTGTCAGACAGTTCTCGTAGATCTGAAGCGCAGCGCGTTTTATTTCGTATGTATGTTTGCTTTTTGTTCTCGAAAGGGGAGCCAAAATACGTCCTGCTATACCAGTGACAGCGGCCCAAAACGATTCTGTGGCTTTAACAAAAAGAAATCGAATGGCAAATAGTGTGGATATTCAAAAAAAAAAATGGAAGGCAGCGTCGTTGAAAGTAAAAGGGTCGAGCTGGCAGTACATTTTCATAGGTGCCCGAGCTGTTATTCATTTTAGACTACGCGAAAAAATCTCCAGCACCAGCCAACATCCTTTTCAGAGTCGGGATTGAGCCCTTCGCTAGGTCTGCCGCGAGACTGTGTGTCGTCAAATAGAAAAATACAATACATAGGGGCAGCCCTGCTAAATACGGCCATTCAAAAGAGGGAAACATTGCGACAGATAAACTGCTCAAAAACAAAGGGGGACACTTTTAGGTTTGCAGCGCGGAGCACATAAATCCACAAGTTAGGAGAGCTAAAAAAGCAAGCCCTCAGCTTTTCAGCTTGCCTTCATAATGAGAGAGAAGAAGAAGTCGCTCCATTTTATTATTATTATTATTAGCGTCAGTAGGGCAAGGATGAACCACGATTTAGGATGATTTCGTGGACACGGAACGTGACAAACAATATCAAGTTACACTCACGTAAATACACATACATATGGCCTACGTGTATACACCAGTGCGTTCATACACAATTTTTTTTAGGCGACACATGCTTGTATGTGCTGGCGAGAAAAAAAAAATCCCAGTTTTTGCAAGAAGCAGGGTGCTAGTTATGGCAAGAGCAGGTGCTCAGCAAGACTTCCACAAACACCAAAAAAGAAAGCCGGCGGAAACAATCGAAAAATGCACAGTCTAAAGTGCTTCACAGACTTTACAGATAAATGCACACGTTTAAGTTGGAAACAAATCTGCTTTGGTGTCTGTGGGTGTGTGTATTTTTTTTTTTTTTTTTTCAGCACAAAGAGCAAGACGAAATAGAAGCTAACAAGCCAACGCGGACACTACGCCATCTTATCACCGCCACCCTCGCCGTCGTGCGGCACCTCCACGTTCTTGAGCACCGTCCTCTCCGCCTCCTCCGTCTTTGTGTTCTCCGCCATTTTGAGGTTGGTGTACCAGAACACGCCTGCAAGGGTCAACACGATGCCCATAAGTACGCGAGCATTGAAGTCGTCCCCAAAGGCGATGAAGCCAAGACACAGAATAACACATAGCTTGAAGTGACCCAAAACGTTGTAAGTTACCGGGGAGGTCTTGCCAATCACGAGGAAAATGGAGATGTTTACCAGGAAGGCCAGAACGCCGGAGAAGAGGATCCAGCACACGGTGCCGAAGCACGGCGTGAAGTAGTACTCCGAGAGGTTGTCAGCAAAGAAGGCAATGGGCATAAGCATCACACAGGAGATGGGAGCTTGGTAGTAGAGCAGCTGGAAGCCGTTGCACTGCAGCTCGCTCTGCTTCGTCCCTACCCAGATTTGGTATATGCATGTGACCAGCAGCGCGGAGAGGGCGACGAAGGTACCGAAGAGCGTCGCCTGGCTGTCGCTTCCCGTCGCGATGGCCACGCCGATACAGGTGACGGCCAGCGAGAGCTTGACTTTGGTGGAGAATGTCTTTTGAAAATAGAGAGTCTGGAGGACCACCAGCAGTGGGGTTGTAAGGACCTTGATCAGTTGGTAAAATCCGATGTTGTTGTACACGAGGGACAGGTTTGTCAGCGCCACGAAGCCGCAGAAACTGAGGCAAAGAGGGATGATCTTGAGGATTTCGATTCGCTTCGGCTGGAACACGCCGGCCATGTGGCACAAAAAGAGACCGAAGGTGGTGATGGCAAAGTGAATCACCGTCAGCAGCGTGCCGTACTGAAAGCTGTGTGTCTTGAAGATAACCTTGTTGGTATACACAATGGCAATGCTGCTCATCGCGTTCAGCACCAGGCAGAGGGATGTGACGTACGCTGGAGGAATCATTTCGTCGTTTTTGTTGTTGTTGTTTTTCGTTGTTCTGATGCCTTTTCGAAGTTCCTGTGAGCGTACCCCACACGCGCAAAAGCGAGACGCAAAGGAGAAATGCTGGGTAAAACAATCGTGCCGCTTCTGGTGTCAATACTGTACTATTGCTACTGCAGTATGTGGGGAGGGAGACAAATATGAGAAACTTTTTTACCTTCCTGTGATACTGATAAACGTGGAAGCAAACGAGAGAAAGGAAAGCGGAAGAATTGAATTTCCCACGAAAGTAAACGAAAGAGTACACATCTGTTGTGCAAAGAGAGCAGATGTTTGGGGACGACGCCGGTCGTTGTCATCGGCAGCCAAATAGTGTCGCACCCTAATTTTCAAAGTCGCTCTCCATCAAGGCAAGATGACAAAAAAGCTCGCAGTATGACAAGAGGAGTGCCTACGTGCCTTAGCTGCAATGACATGCTGAAGCGCAGCACTTCTTGCAGTGACTTTCAAAATAAACTGTATTGCTCTTTTTTTTTTTTCGGTTCCTACAAATAATAATGACAAACAAACAAATCATCTGAGAACACACATGAATGACAAACCGAAAAAAAGAGTATTAAATTTTCTCCGAGAGAATTTGAAGTTGTCGTCACGGGCAGCTTTTGGTACTGTGAAAAGGTGGACGGGGTCGTCGGCGAAGCCTCCTTTTAAAATTCATCGCGACGGTGGGGATGTCAAACAAGAAAAATAGGATGACTCGTCCGTCGATCACCCATTTCAGTTATGACATCCCTTGCAACAACAAACTGCGCCAACAGGTATCTCACCTTCTTTTTCGTTCCTCATGCCTGTCAGCTGCTGTGTGGTTTGCTCTGCTCGCGTGCAGTGAGACGGATTCGTGCGAAGTCAGGAAAGAAAAAAGACTGCGCATATAAGCTTGCTCAGAAAAGACAAGGCATAATGGTAAGGAGAACAAAGAGAGAGAAACAACGTGAAAGAACTGCACAAAGAGCCTAATTTAAACCAATTACTGTAAAAAGATAAAGCGTTATATATATGAAAAGAAAAGCAAAACGTAAATGTGAACAACTTGTGAAGCGGGAACACAAAGCCTCACACAACACTTCGACAAACAGCAACATGGATGTAGGTGGGACAGGAGAGCCGGGGGACAGCAGGCGCACGCCAGTTGTAAGATATTTTCCTTTTCGATTTGAACATCTGGCTGCCCCTGCTTGCCCTCGCAGACTCCTTGTTTTCGGGGACTCGCGTGCTTCACTGCTCATGAGACTGGAGAGCCCGGAAGCACGGCCTACACGTTGTGCCAGCGGAAGTGCATTCAATTTGAAAAAGAGAGCAATCTGTGGGGGGATAAAACGCTATAAGTGCACATTGTATCGGATATCATGCGTAGTAGTAACGGGCTTGCGTTGATGACGCCCAGGAGAGCCTGCGGGGTCATCCCCAGCAGGGAGACCAAATTGGACGGCGCCGCCAGATCACTTGGGACGGACTCGCTGCCGGCCGTCAAGGAGGCGAACGTGCTCGCACCGCCGCTCACGCTGCGGCCAACCAGCGTGTTCACAGAGACGAGCGCCGGAAGCATGCGGTTTGCTTGCTGGGGTGAGCTGATGCGCAGCCGGGTGTACATGTTTGCCGGAATCCGGCAGCTACTCGCAACTCGCCGACCAAACATTTTCTTTTTCTGTGAATCAAGTTTGTGTGGAAAACGAACGAAGACCTTTCTCTATAAACGCAAATGCCACGTGTGTGTTCGGCATTTTTAATGTTGAAAAGACGTCCGGACGTGCCAGTGTAGAGGAAAAAAAAAGAGGAGGACGAGAGAGATGATCGAAATGAGAAAATAAAAGAGTAGGTTTGGGAGAAAGGCGCGCAGTCTCCCTTTTTTCTTCTCTGCTATGGTCATTGCCTTGCTTTTTAACTGAGGGAGAGCCCCCTTAAGATAGCAAGGGAGGAGGGCACCCCTAGATGCAATTACCTCCACGAGTTTCACAAGCGCTTAAAGAAAACGGGGGATAGAGGCTTTTCTTTGGCGAAGGAACCACTCTTATTATTATTTTTGCGCGTAACCCTGCAAGAGGCAAACACCGCCCATCTAATCGGAAGCACAAACACGATGAGGGCAAGAGCTGCGATAAGCCTTTTCAAGCCCTCCACCTTTTCCATCCGCTGCCTTTACTCTGTGCGTATCAAACGAGAAAAAAAAAATAACGAGAGCATAGCTGGATACACCAATGCTGTCAAACGGGGAAAAAAAAAAAAGATATGTTGATATCAATCTATGTTTTAGTCGCCCATCAGATCTGCGTTGCTAAGCAAGGCGTTTCAAGCAATGAGGAAAAAAAAAAAGAACCACAAACGTTTCTGAAGGAGAAGAGATTGTCGTGAAATCACTAAACAACAGTGGAGCCCCGTAAAGTTGAAAGAGGAGCGAGAAGCAAAAGACCGTGGCCTGCCCCCTTTCTTTACTGTCGCTCCATTGACATGGTGTACTTGGGTTTGAACGGCTGCGCAGAGCTGCTGCCGTTCTTCACAAAGTCCTGCTTTGCCTCCATTAGCTCTCGATGGGCGACGTATGTCACACTAGATGGCAGCCCAGACGTCTCTCTCGACCTCGCCACAGATGACCGTCTTCGTGTCCCCGCGGCCTCTCCATCCTCGTCGGCTAGGTAGTTTCCTTCGCTTCCCGCCGCGCCGTCTAAGTGAGCAGCTGGGTGCAGCTGCTGGCATAAAAATGTGGCGATGCGCATCTGCGCCTCCGCGTCATCGGCGTTGCGCGTCCACAAGCACAGCTTCCACTCGCTTACACCGGCAGCCGCGTGTCCTGAAGGCGAGGCACGCACCTTGCCGCGGCTCACCGTGACGCCACAGATCTCCTCCTCCGCACAGGGGAAAAGCTCACCTATGGCAGACAGGCACAGCGTCTGCCACGCCGCATCCACAGGCTGGATCGCGGCCCCCTCCTCCGGCTTGGAGGCCTTTGCAGAGAAAGGAAGAACCCACTTGCCGCCTCGCCTGTTCGCCTCATGCTCCCACATGGGGGCGATGTGCTTGCGAAAGAGATAAAAGGACGCGTTAGGTGGCAACTGCGAGGGCAGAATGGTGCAGTTGAATATGCCCCAAAACCCCTCCGCGCTGTCAAACAGTCCGATGCTTTTCACTTGCTCTAGCCAGTTTTCTTTCTCGACTGTGTGCGCTTGTGGGCGCTGTGGAATGTCGCACCACATTTCCCACGTTCCCCACAGTAAGGTCAGCGGCAACTCCTCGGAAGTGGCGCCGCCCACTGGGGCTGCTTGGTCGGCCATGGCGTCCGCTGCAACTTACTTTTTCTCTTCTCAAGCCTTCCGCCTGAGGATGCTTGTTGTCTAAATTAAAAACAGAACAAAATATCAGTCTGATTGATGTATCTATGCGTGTGTATCTGAGCGGGTGTGGGTGTGCGTTGATTTGGGTGCGTTTAAGAGAAGAGAAATCAGTTGCTGTGTCATTAAACAAGAACAGAAAGGTGTACCCGTCGCTCTCTGTAGTTGATTCTCTGTTAACGCAACGCCTCGATGTTTTCGAAGTTTTCTTTTTCCTTTTGAAGATATCGGCCCCTTAACCCCGTAACAATCTGGCCCACTGCACGGTGGAAGACACCGAGAAACGCACAGAGGCGGGAAGAGGGAAACTCATAACGAGGTAGGAAGAGCGAGAAAAGAGGAAGGAGAGCAGTGAAGCACTTGGAAGTGGACGCACGACGGTCCAAAAAAACTCCTTACAGCCTTGGCGGCAGGGGGCGCTAAATGTACCTTTCATTGATGGAGCAGGTGGTTGTCTCTGTATTTCGAACGGCACGAGAAAAAAAAAGAAAACCAACCTTCCTAAGCGGTGAGTCGAAAGCAAAATTGTATGTAGTAGATGTATACACGCATATTCCCAGCAGCGGCACCAGAAGTACAGAAAGACAAACGACGTAAGGTGAGATAGTTAGGATATCAGCAAGTAAAATAAGTGGGTAAGAGACTGGTGTTAGATCAACAGAAAAAAAAAAAAAACTATCAACAATGAAAACAGAAAGAGAAAGAATGTAAGAAAGTTCGTCGATCTCTATTGAGGGTCACCCGGATGATTGCGTAGTGATGTGTAAGAAGTCCCCAGTCGCAAGAATCCCTCCCTTCACCTTTTTTTTTCCGATTTGGCCGGGATACTATTCACGAGCTAGAATCAAGCTTTAGGCGAATAAAATAAGAGTAAATCAGAACGATCATCAAGCAAGAAGAAGAGAAAAAGGTCTTAGTTCTTAAATCATTAAAATACGTAAATATCCAAACAGTGGTGTGTGTTCGAAGAAACACGGGTGGTAACACTCATTATTGGGATAGCTCGTTTGTCTGGTTTTCCTTTCCCAATCAACTCTTTTTCTTTAGACTCAGCAAATGCGTCGAGGACGTCTTTAAAGAAACTCTGCGCTGTATTAGAAAGACCAATAAGGTAGGATACTGAAAGTTATATAAGTGTGGTGAAAAGCGGAGAGAGAAGGACTCCCCGTTGAATATATATATAAATATGATAGAGAAAAAGGTAAGAGAAGAAAAGCTTCTGTGTGCCTGTGTGAGGAGAAAGAAACTCTTGACAGCTTCATATCTTCCAACCCGGCAGCTGCAGAATCGTATTAATAGACAGATAGATGTGCCCCTGGCGGACCATAAAAAGGGCAAACTTGAAACATATGTAGTTTTACGAAAAGGGGGGAAAATAAAAAAGACGGACCGAGTCGCTCGTCACGTCAACAGCGAAGTAATTTTGTGTGTGTGTGCGTGCTGTCATGACGAATATCTCTGGTAAACCAAAAGAAAAAATATACAACTCTTTTGCAGTAAAAGAGAAAGGAATCCATGAAACTTTCATGCATTCCCACATTCATACAAAACGTCAGCAGTATTAAATTTAAAAAAAAAAACACTATGTGGCCTGAGAAAGATGGAAAGAAAAGATATATATATATGGCTAGTAGATGGCTGCAGGGTAGCCCTGTGGGTTTGTGGTGTGCATTGCCTCCGAGAAGACCTCATTGTCCTCGTTCTCATTCACCAATCGACGAGGAATCGTCGTCACAACGCCCTGTGCGTCCTGGACAAAAAGCCATCCCTCATTTTTCCGAAGTGAGTGCACAGAGTTTTGGAAAGAGGTGGAGAGCAGCTGCCAGACTGAGTTGCTGTGCTGCAGCCCTTTGCCATGTACGATGTCGTCGAAATCGTCGATCTCCGATCCTGTGTCAGCGTACGCGTCCTCGTGTTTCAGCCAGGATGAGGTGAGGCACTCCTGTGCGGATGGTCGGTCCACAGCTTTTGGAGCAAGCATGCGCCGCAGCAAATTCTTTGCCGGCTGCGAGACGTAGTTCCACTGCGGCCCGCTGAAGTCCAACCCCCTCTGCACGGCGTCCATGTGTTCCTTTGAGGAGACACACGGGAAGGGTTCGCATCCCGTGAGTAGGATGCAGATGGTGACCCCCGCAGCGAAGATGTCCATTCGCTTCACAAGATCCACTGGGGTCTGCGGCTGTCCTCGGGTATCCGACGAGCCGGCCGAGCCCCTGTCGCCGCGAGAGCGCGGTGATGCAGACTTCTGCGCGTTGTAGGCGGAGAGGATCTCCGGGGCAGCGAAGCCCAGGGTCCCGCACGGCGTGGAGGAAATCAAACACGGCCTTCTGTTGCTCAGCTGGGACTCAGCGGACTGGCGTTTTGCCGGCATCGCAGGAGCCACCGCAGCGCCGTGCGCCATGGGTCGAAGAGGCGGAAGCGGGGGCTTTCCGGCTCGCGACGGGGACGCAGCGGTGGCGGGGACGACGTGGTCGTACCGTGGGAGCGCTTTCGCGTACCCAAAGTCAGCGAGGCGGATGTACAGCTCGTCCGAGCAGCCATAGCTGCCATCAAAGCCCGCCTCTTCTCCAGAAAGCTGCCTCCCGTCCTGTTGGTGGTGTTTGTGGCCAGCGACGGGTTGCAGCAGAATGTTCTCCGGCTTAATGTCGCGGTGAACAACACTACATACTTCATGCATAAAATTAAGCGTCTCTAAAAGCTGTCTCGCGATCGCGACGACGTCGTACTCCATTGGTATTTGCTGACGAACAAGCCAGTCGAAGAGGTCGCCGCCTGCCACGTACTGCATCACAATGTACACCTCGCTAGGGCCCTGTGCAACAAAATGGAGTTGCACGACGTGGCGATGGCGACACGTGCGCAGGTTGTCCACCTCGCGCTGGATGTGCTCCCACTTGCGGAGCGAAAAGACCGTTGACTTCCGTATGGCCTTCACAGCTACTGTGGTCCCGCCCAAGGTGGCAATGGTGTGCATCTCTGTCTCATCCGCGAAAAAATGGGAGAGCTCCTTGCCCACATTTTTTCGCAGCTCCGTCTTGTAGACCTCCCCGTTGGCACCCTTGGAGATGAAGCGCTTGCCTTCAAAAAAGGTGCTCCATCCATATCGGGTGTAGGGATAATTGAGTACGACACCCATCTGCGTTGCGTGGCAGAGCTGCAATAGCCGGTGCTTCGATGTGGCGTCGCAGTACCCATCGATGATCTCCCACGTAGATCGCGGCACGCTCAGCACTAGGTTCGGTTTGGCGAGGCAGCGCTTGCAGACTGGCTTGAATTCCGCGACGCGCTCATCGTCCTCGTACGCGGCGAATCGTGACCCGTAGCGGCGCCAGGTATGACAGGTGCCACAGCAGTGGCAGTGGCATCGACTGCATACCTCGACGGGCACCGTACCACCATTTGTGACCGTCGATCCACACGTTGAGGGCACTCCACACAGGCTGCATTGTGGGGATGCTGAAGTGGTTGACAGTGGACTTGCCTTCCCATTTTGAGCACCCATTTGTACAAAAAAAAAACGATTGGGAATGAATATATATATAGATATATACGTAGATGGGAAATATGATAAACAAAAGAAAAACGACGAGCGAACGCTGAGGAGGAGTGGCTGTAGAGGTACTGCAGTGGTTAATTGATGTGAGTCTCTGCTACTAGTTTTTTTTTCTCTTTGACATACAACTCGAATATGCGCACGCACCCTACACTCCGGTACAAACTCCTCTTGGTGTCTGCAAAAGAAGTATTGGACAGCACCGAGAAGCCTTCTATGGCAATCAGTGGCGGCGGACACAGAACGCAATCAGAAAGGGTGGCGTTGCTGAGGAAGTCCGCTGAAAGTCATGATGTTTTCTTCAGCAGCTAGACCGATAAAAATAGGTGGGAAAGAAAAGAAGTCGAAAGACAAGCCAGACAGAGAAAAAAAGGCAAAACAGGATGAAAAACAAAAGAAAACAACAAAGAGTGTGAAAAATTATAGTATTTTAAATTGAAAGAAAAGCTTCAACACGCGTGATGGATACAGAAGCAATGTGAGTTTCCAGAAAAAAAAAATCACTTTTTATTTTTTTAAACACTTTAATTACACATCAATGTATGTGTTTGTGCGTGGGTGGGTGTGATTCAATTGTTAAGTTCGAGGTTGTTTTTGTTTTTGCCGTGGGCGTTGTTGCGAGAAATGTGTGAAAACGGAGAAAGGGAAAGTGTTTAGGAAAAAGTGGGTGAAGAGCAAAAGTCACGCTTTGTGAGCATAACAACACGCACTCTCTGATCCTCACGGGCTCGTCGCGCGAACACGCGACCCCAAACGAGTGAATGCACGGAATCAGCAGAGAGACAATCAAGTAGGCCTGCATAAAAGATTGCAGCTAGAAAGATATAACAAACGCCACCACTTGAGCAAATTTAAGTTCACTCTAATTCATTTGTTGTTGTTGTTGTCAAAGCTCTTGTCGATAACCCGAGAAGAAAATCCAAGAGAATAAGAAAACCGTACACCGCTGCTGCGCGACACGTTCGGCGGCCGAAACAACACGTCTGTGATCAATAACTTCTGAAAGGAAATGAAAAAGGAAAGCTGGTCTTCCACTTTTTTCACCCGGTTTCTTTAGCGTTCAAGTCTACTCCTTTTTTTCGGCCTCAGTACCCCCCGCCTCTAAGCGACGCCGCCTCTTCTCCGATGCAACACACGTCATCAGCTCAACTTTGTACGGGAAGTAGCATGCAACGTGTTTCTGATAGAGCTCGTAGCCCTCAACATGGTCAGCCTCCATGCAACTGTGGAAGACATTGTTTAACTCGAAGCACGGGTGATCTGGCTTCATTTCTGGATCGTAAGGGTGGTACGGATGTCGTCCCAAAAGCTCGTTAATATGTTTCTCACCAATGTCTTTAGTCGGTAAATTTTGAAGATACGCGTCGTCGCCGTACATCCAATTGATGGCACGGCGGAAGTAGGTATCCTGAGGCATGATTCACGTCCAACGCAAGTCGGAGACGATTTTTTTTTATATCTACAAATACATAAAAGAGCCGGTTCACGCCTGCATCTCTGCGTACAAATTCATGAAGTGGCACCGTTTCGAGAAAAAAAAGTTGGTCAATTAAAACAAAAGCGGCGGAGAGGAAGGCGAAGAAGGAGGGAGCGCGAGAAGAAGAAAGAAAAATTAGAATTGAGTAAACGGGCAACATCGATAAGGGGGACGGTGGGCTTTACATATTGAAGAGGTAGCATGTCAGCTCTTAAACGAGTACAGATCTGCTAAACAATAAATGAAGAATACGTTACACTTTTCCTTTCTAGTTTTGAAAGCCATTTGTTTTTTTAAGGGAGTGTGTGCGTTGTTGTTGTTGTTGATGTCGCTTTCTCAAGGCTTACCCTATTATAAAGTGTTGCGGAGGTGTTGGTAGTTCCTCTTTAGTTCTGCCTATGATTGCGAAAGTAAGACATGCTGCTTCAGCAGTAAGCGGAGATCCTCTTGTTGACTTGTGACAGAAATCATAAAGTAAGCACTTTGTAGATAAGACTACTGAGCTTGCTTTCGATATCTCGATGGCATGCGACAAACACACACGCGTTCGTCTCGCCACAGCAAAACAGCGACCAAGCCTCTAGAGCTCTACTTCCCGTCGCTCGAATGCTGCGACAAAGCCGTCAGAACGGACATGGCGTTTGACTGGAGTGCGGCGGGGACAAAGATGTGATCATGAAAGTAGCCAGCAAAAACATTGCAGCTAATCCCCGCCTCTGTCAGCGCACGACTGAAGGCAGCAGTGAAGCCCACCGCCGACAAACTGGAATGAATACGCATTGTGATGTGGCTCATCGGTGGTAGCTCCTCCCTCTCCGCAAGCGCCTTCCAGAAGGCCTTCAGCTCGGCGCCATGCAAAGCAGCCTCGCTTTGCGAAGAGGCAACAAAATCCGCAAGAAACGTAGACCTCACGACAACGGTCAGTCCCTCGGCTTCGTGAAAGGATGCAATTGCCTGACTTGCCACTATGTCGCCAACAACAGCGGCGCTGCGCTTCGCCATGTCGTGCGGGATGGTGAGGAACACGTACGCTGCCTTTTCATCAAGCTCTGGCTGCATCCCCTGCAGCAGCGCATTTAGCTCCAGTGTGCCGCCCATGGTCTGTGAGTCTTGAATAACACACAGATGAAGGGTGGGTGTGTGAATTTGTGTCTGGGTGTTGGGGTATGGGAATATACTTGGCCGTCGTTAGCTTTATTGGCAAAAGTGTAGCAATTGCGCAGTGAAGACTCTCTCGAAATTGTCGTATTGTTATTGTTATTGATAACAAGACCGGAGGAAACGGGTTGAAAAGGGAGAGAGAGGTGGGAAGAAAAGTCCGTTATGCAAATGGCCCGCCCTGCCGAGGCAGCTCCCTGTAGTGCTCCACATTGTCGATCGTCGTTCATCGCACCATCCTTCGGCCACATGTCGCTTATTGCCTTCTNGCAAAAAAGTTCTCGTGAGGGCTGTGGCACAGCTGTGGAAGCCTGGTCTTTATTGTTGGGAAAAAGGAGAAGCGATGAGGAGAGACAGAGGGGCCGAGAGCAGATAACGATTGGCAAAACGCTTCCAGTCTGTCTGGGGCTAACGAACACTATGTTAGTAATGCCAAAGACAACCGTCTGCTGCAAGCACGCTCAGGCGGCAAACCTTTAAATGCTTCTCAGACCTAGCTACTCACTTCCACATAGTCGCTGTCACCACGGGCAGCCGAGTGGTTGATCGTGATGTTGCTAAATAGCAAGATCGTTGGCTGCCGTTGCTCCTAGAGCCAAAAAAGAAAAGAGGAGCGAAACATCAAAAGGGGGAAAAAAGCAGTCAGATAGATAAAACACAATTTTGTTCTTCCCGAGTTGCCGATACAAAAGCGGATTCGTCTTAAGTAAACTGGCAGTATAGCGACAACTCTGTGATATAGGTTTTCGAAAAGAAAGATACATCCAACCTCTCGGAACGCAGCGACGGTGAATCCTCGGAGTCATCCTCGCTCAGTACGCTTCATGTTCTTTAACCGTAACACAAAAGTATATCTTGTCGCATTCATGTAAATTCATATGCTCGGCAATACAAGGACTCGAATCATTTGCACAGTCAGAAAATGCTCCCCGTGCTCCAGATGTCAAAATTTAGCCTTCCCTTTTCCTCGAGCAGTAGAATTCTCTGCTCTCGGACGCTATCGTCGTCGTCCGTCTCCGCAAGCACATCGCGCTCCAGTGTTTTCCGGACCGAGCGCAGCGCAGCCGCTGGACCGCACACAAACATTTGACCCGCACTCTGTAACGCGCACGAAACCGTCTCGCGGTGCTGGCGAAGAAGATCGGTGACGTGATGTGCTCTGTGACCCTCCTCATCGTTGTCGCGTGAGAGGGCGTATGCGTAGTGCTCTATTGCACCCCTCGACAGTGCCTCTTTGAACTCTTTGTGGAACACTAACTCTGCCATGGTCCGCGCTCCGTAAAACACCCAGAAGGGGTAAGGTAAGCTATCGGCAGGAGAAGATGCTCGATGATGCACCAGCTGAGACACTGCCGCAATAAGCGGCGCGATGCCTGTTCCGCAGCCTATAAGGAACACAGGACTCCGCCCTTTGCCAGTGCAACACGAACCACACACAGCAGCGCACTTTGACTGAAGTTGCTTCGCAAAAGATGACGTCCCGAAGAGAGAGAATCCAATGTACATCCCCTTTGGCGGGAGTCGTAGACCTCTCTCATTCGCTCGTGCAGCGCTGCAGAGCGCGTGGGATGTGTGCCCACAAAAGTAATCACTATGGTCAGAACGCGACTTGTGTGATACTTCGTTAAGTAACTCGGCCATACGGCGCGGGCTTCCGCGCACCGTACTCGTCCTTAAATTATGTGTGCGTAGCACGCAAACCTCTCTCAAGCAAATCTGAATGTGATCTACGGTGGCACCTGGTGGGATGTAGTTCGCGACGCTAAATTTCCGCGGCTGAAGAGGCCCACTAACCTCTAAAAGCCGATCAAGCGGAACCTTAACAAACGAGAACGTTTCTAAAACATCCACGAGGGACGGGTAGCACAAAGGCTCCGAGCTGTTTGACAAGGCACGAAGCAGCTCAGTACCTCTGTCCGACGAAGCACACTCTTCCAACAACTTCACCTTCTCGACATCCGGCGAGCCTGTCACCCCGCCAGACATTTTCGATGCAGCTTTGGAGTTGTTATAGATTCGCAGGAGGCCCTCAAAGAAGCTGCGATGGAGGAGGTAGCTGCTACTGCTCACGTCAACGTAGAGAGATAGCAGCTGCCCTACAGTAAGCGGCACCTCAAGTGGCAGCCATGGCGGGAAGCTGTCTTCGGGAACGAAAGGCGAGCGACGAAGCTCACACCAGGAGTTTGGGTCAAGCCCAAGTGCGCTGCACAGCCTCGCCACATCATCAGCCGCATTCGTCCCTACGCTGTTTGGAACGAGCACCTCCACAGTATCGCCGGGCATGGGCCGCACATTCGATGAGGGAACCTCAACCTTGAGCACACTTACGCCGGGAGCGCTAGGGTCGAAAACACTTCTGCTGGTCTTATGAACGCTAACTTGTTTGATTGGCAAGAGACCGCGGGTGGCCATCTCCCCTTTCTCAAATTCTGCGAAGGCAGTAGCGGGGCCACCAGACCTCTCCAGCGACGTGAAATATTTGACGACAACAGATCCAACATAGCTGATTGGCTCATCTTCCTCCGAAAGCAGACTTGCCTCCTTCTCTTCCCCGCCGCCTGCGATGAATTCCTCAAACTTGGCTAGCTCGTCGTAGTAGATGTCCCACACACAGCGGGTGCATCCACTTCCGCAGCACTCCCCTGGGCACGGCTCGCGCGGTCGTTGCATTGTGCGCAAAAAAAAAAAATTGGTAAGCTACATTAGGCGTATACTCTAGAGAGGTACTTTTTTTCTGCTACCCTCAAAAGAGTGTAAAGCAGACGAGTCAGTTCTTCGATGCTGGCGAATGAATGTGTAGTTACTAGCGGCGCTCTTGCATGCCAAGGAGAGGTTTGAAGTGGGTTAGAGAAAAGACGAGAAGGGAGAGGTGGAAATTTGGTACGGTGAGTTTAAGAAGCGTTAAAACCTCAGGTGTCCTCTTCTCACGACAGGCACTTCTTCTTGTCTCAGTTTCGCAGCCTGATGCTCGCATTGGTATGGAAACTGACAGAGAGAGAGAGAGAATAAAGCATGCCAAAATCGCGTGGGAAGGAAACCGAGGGGCAACCGCTTGCGTCTTCTGCGCCGGTGACTTTCGCGAAAAAAGGAGAAGCTAATTTACGCTTTACACACACACACGTACTCGAATACTCACTTCTTTTATAGCATGATCATAAACTCTCCTAGAGAAGAAAACGGGCGCGAAGAAAAACCGCCTACTCGCTATGAGCTGAATGCGCCTCGACAACCCTCCATAAATCTTCGCGAAGCTGTTCAGCTGTCTCTATGTGGCTGTGATTCCAAACAAAAGGATGCGGGGCGTCAGCTTCTTCTGCCGGGTCCCTAAATTTGGCAAAGTAGGGATGCTCCATTACCTGCTTCGCTGTAAGCCGCTTCGCCGGGTGGAATACTAGCAGCTTTGAGAGGAGATCAACCGCTTCTGGTGTCGCCATGGGAAAGATGTCGTTAAAGGGGGTAGCATTCCGATGAGGCTGCGAGAGAATAAATGTTCTTGCAGCCGGACTGAGAAACTCCATATCCTCCGTGGACGGTGACCCTAACAAGTTGACGATCATCACCAGCTGCCCAATGTAGTCTGTGCCCGGCAGCAGCGTGCGGCCTACCATGAGCTCCCCAAATATCAGCCCAAGGCTCCACACATCAACAGCACTTGTGTACTGATTGGAGCCCATTCCCAAGATTTCCGGTGGCCGATACCACCGCGTGACAACATACTGGGTGAGATCGGAAGAGCTCATGACCTGGTCGTCTCGAGCTAGCCCGAAGTCGCAAATGGCAAGAGCGCAGTCCGCGTTCACTAGAAGGTTACTCGGTTTCAAATCGCGGTGCATCACCTTAGCCGAGTGCAAGTAATGAAGTCCGCGGAAGGCCTGGATCATAAAGTACTGCAGATGCTCGTCTGTGAGCTTCTGTCTGCTTCGAATAATGCGATTGAGATCGGTATCGTAGAGGTCCATCACCAAATACATGTCTTCGAATGTTTCCTTTGACTGAGGGCGCATGAAGTGATGCAGGCGAATCAAATTGGTGTGCCTCAACGACGTCATGATCTCCATTTCTCGCAGGATGCGCTTACCTTCCCGCAAATCCCCAAATACACGCGCCAGCCTTTTGATTGCCACGCGCTCGCCAGAACTATTACAGACGGCTGAGCAGACAGTTCCATACGCCCCAAAGCCCACTACCTTGATGAGATCGTACCGCTGGTCCGTCTCAAAACGTTGGCCGCGGACATTGTAGACTTTTTTGCCGCCGGGCAGTTCTGCTAATGGTACGAGATGAGACATGGCAGCCCTTTTTCTTTGGTCGCCACGTGATGAGCTTCGCAATGAAAGGCAGCAGCGTTTGCGGGTATAATCCATATCGTTATTGTTGTTTTTAAATTTGAAAGACATAAATAGAGCAAATCAAAAAGACAAAAGAAGGATGAATAGAGGCGACATCAATCAAAAGAGATCAAGATACCCAATGCACCTTGTCTTCATAGTAGAGAATCCAGAACAGCTGCTGTCTTCTATTTTTCGCTATTTTCTTTCGTTCTCCTTTTCCTTCGTTCCTTTAACTACCCCGCTCCTAGAGACTACGAAAAATACAGCAGGGGAAAAAACCAGATCTGACTACATCACTAGTGCGAAAGCGCGGCACCTACCGCACCTGAAATACACAGCATAAATAGCAACAGGAAAAAAAAAGGGAAAGCATTCTCTATTCCGCAATCTGGCAGGTCACGGAAAGCCGACGGGTTCGCTTCACAAACTTCGCACGTACTGAGTCAGTAACAATTGAGACAGGTAGCTGCGTCACAACTCCGTCAATCCCCAACGCCTTATCCGATACAGAGAGATCAATATCAGAGATGGTGAGGACGTCGTCCGGAACGGTAAAATAAACGACAAGCATGCTTTCCCGTTGCTCAACAGTGCCTTTTCTCCACTCGTCTTGCTCATACTCCATTGGAGAGCCCGTTAACGCATCCGAAACTTTGTTTCGAGGTAGACCGCCAGGCGTTGCAGATACGTCTGCAGAAGCGGTTAAAACATCACAAGGCCTGTCCAAGTCTCGGGTATCAATAATTTTGCACTTACTGCGAAGTGACTCGGGAATGTGACTAAGGGGGTCAGGCGTTTTACCTGATCCCTCCGAGCTCCCATGTGGACCATACAATTTTGCGCTTCCGTTCTTTAAGAATCCTTTTTTTAAGCCTGGAGAGGCTACCACTTCTTGGATGAGTGGCCTACTGCTCACCCGCATCCCTTCCTTGCTCACATTCAAAGCGTCTGGTAAATGAGAAGTCAGCTCCTTCTCGCTCCTTTGAGGCTTCTTTTTTTCTTTCAAAAGTTCTGCAGCCATTCTCAGAATTTCGTCCTCTGACTTCACAGCACGTTTGACATCCGAATAGTAGTATGGGTCACCCAAAAGCAAACAGCTTTGTCGAAGCAGCTGGACTCCGCATTCACTTTGGACCCATTCAATGGACAGTACCAACAGCTTCTCTGTCAGGTGTTGATACAAATGATGGCCTGAAACACACTTCTTTATTAGAAGTGTGTGCACCACAACATCAATGCAGAAAGTGAACCCACCTGTACTCAACCGTTTGGGCTCACTGACTGATATAGGCACAATAAGATTGTCGATGCCATTGTGCTCAATGTAGGTGTCATCGACGGGATTCATGCTCTTAGCAAGGGGTGGTCCTACGGAGTCATGCCCGCACACATTTACAACGTACAAAGTGCTCTCATCCGCAGCATAGGCTTGAAATGCAAACCCTATCAGTAGTCCGGATGGAGTCAGCATCCTTCCTATACCCTCGTAAAATGAGAAATTGAACAAGCTTTTGAAGAGTTAAGAAAAGAGGTGGGGGCGGTACAGGGAATGATGTGGGCATAGAGGTTGAACAGGAAAGGATAAAAAAGTATTTGTTGCGAGTGCAACGCACATACAGCGATTGTCACTGTTGGACCAGGATTTCTAGATTCACCTAGCAAAACACGTGAAGGTCAGGTGCGAGAAGATTATTATTGTTACTATCTGAGTGATCTCCTAACTGTTTTAAGGTTTCGGCGCAGAAATTTAAATCCTTGAGGCCTATGAAAAAGGACGTCTTTCACTCCTTTGAAGCGCAGTGCAGCCCCTCTGCTCTGCGATTGTCAGGGCCCTCCTCGGTCTGAGAAGGAAAAAAAAAGGCGTTGAAGGTTTCAAAGGAGGGGCAAGTAACTGAAAGACTTGCGAAGCCTACAGACAGATAGTTTCAAGCAGCCGTGCAGATTAATTAAGTGAGTACGCGGTAACAATGTGCAAAAGGAGACGTATCCTCCGCGATAATTGCAGTCATTAGAGACGTTCATTAGGGCATCCATTGCTCGGTGCCGAGTCTCCATTTTCTGCCAGAATCTAAAATTGGGAGGCACTTGGAGTATGTTTTGCCAACTTTCTCTTTTTGCTCATACGCACCTTTCGGCGTTCGCCTTTCCGCTCATCACGTTGCCAGTTGAATAGTCACTGTCTTCCTTTTCTTTCTTGCGGCGAGGGTACATGAGCCATTTACGATTGCCACAAAACGAAGTGTTCGAGTCGCTTGATCTCGGCTCACTAAGAGTTGCGTTGAGCGCAGCTCGCACACCGCTTACAATACATATTTGGTTGCTCAGAAGGTACTACTCTCGCACAATTCGTCGTTCTCCTTTCACGCACTCGGGAAGGACAAGCTTTGATTCCTGGGGGTTTTAGCGGGTCCCACGACATAAGATAAGTGCATTTACCTACAATTATAACTATTATTTTTATTAGGGAGCTTACCGACGCCTTGAAGATACCAAAATCGATGAGCCGCTGCCTTGGCGCGGTACTTCTCGGCCCGATACCGAACAAAATTAGAGTTGATTATTGACGCATTACAAGCGGAACAAAGCATACGTAGCTTTTAATGAGCTGTTTTGGAAAGCCTTTCAGTTCCAACTAAACACGCTATAAACAGGTGTGTTCAACCAAATCGCATCGCCCAACGCTTTGAATACTCGATACCAACTCCTACTGTAGTCTCTGCAAATTTGTACAGACGCAAACAATAGCTGCTACCCCTCTGGTATTGCTGCGTGAATAGTACATTCTCCCCTGACAATGCCCTGCCCAGACGCCTCTATTTTTCACGTTGACCGGAGCACATTAAAAGAAAGATTTCACTGATGAATGATGCGCTGACCGAAGTGCGAGCATCGTTTAAAACTCAAAGCACTTAAGAGCCACAAACTTTCCTCTCGACAAAGTCATCTCTACAAGAAAGTCGTACCTGGCAGGGCAAGAAACCGAGAGCGGCCAGTTCAAAAACAGCCGCCAAGAACCTTTTAAAAGCAACCGCTCCCAGGTAGCAAAAGAAGATCCTTCGGCTTTGAAAACCGTAACAAATCTAGGCTACGCTTTTGTATACTCGCTTGAATGTGAAGCGGGGGCCTAATTCTGCCGCACCCTTCGCCCTCTCAAAGCCCCAGCCAGCTCCACATAAGAGGCACTAGCAAGCGGCAAACCTCCCCCTCTTCTTTCAGGCCTAGACGTGCCGCGCAGTTGGCCAGGGTGTGTGGTGCTGCGGCTTGCGCTTCTTCATCTAAGCCAAGAAGCGACATCACCTGGTACAAGGGTTTGGAGCGATAGGCTGTGCTGTCCGCCTAGGCACTTTGACTTGCCCCGTAATGCCCTGCACGCAGTCAGGCTATCCGGCAGTTAAAAACGTTGTTCTACCTAACATCGTTTTCGAGGTTCCTGCGATGCAGTCTCATCTCGAGGCATTGCTTACTGCACAGAAGATGGGAGGCGCCGCTATCAACCTCTTTGATTGTGCAGCATCATGCGCTCATCACTATACGCAAATGTAACCTGCACCAGAAGGCAAGTACTGTCTCGCCTACAACTGAATAGTGACTTTTGACAGGACGGGCAGACGTAGATGATAGTCTCGGCCGTTCTTCAGTAGGCGATACACATATCATTCAAAAGTAGTTACGAATATATTAGCACACACCTTTCCTCCTATGTTCACGTACTCTACCCTCTCCAGTTTGAAAAAGTGAGGCGCGCTTTGCCAGGAAGGTAGTATCGCACAGACTTAACATTTTCAGCTTTCGCTCATGTTTAATCAGGGAAAAAAAGCCCGTCCCTAGTGCCATGGTACTCCTTTATTTTCCCCCTCTGAGGCAACACATCAGGAACAACATATTCGCGCCAACCCTCGCCAGCTTTTTTCACCGCTCAAGAGTACACATGGGTGAGTTTTTCTCTTGTTTCATCATGCATGAGCAACAAGCTTTTCTCCTGTTAACGCTGAGAGTAATTTTAAACCGCTACCAAAGGTAAAGTTTGAAGTGCTTGGAATCGTATGGCAGCATTAATGATTGGCCGGGGTTTGCGATTGTGGTTTCGTTTGCAGGGAAACGATTGGTACAGGCATCCGGTACTCACGTTAAACTAGCGCAAATACTCACCTTGCAAAACAGGCATGTCACCCGTTCTCCTTTGTCACACAAAACAGCGACGCGCCCATATATATACTCAAACCAGCTTTCCGAGCCCAGTTTGAGCCTGGCTTTTCTGCATAATGGCGTCCATTGGCTCTGATATGAAAGACCTTTGCATAGAAAAAACAATTAAAATACTAATCATTTTATATGCTCAGAGAATTCATGCATTTTACAGACAATGCACAGTATCAGGGCAGCTGAGTCCAAAAATAACAACACGACACGTTGTAGCCCAGCAGCCAAAAGACTTGCAGTCTCGCCCTTTAAACTGGAAAAAATGCAGTGCACTCTGAACCCTTGATGTTTAACTTCTTCTCATCAACTGAAACACACCTCAGCTTTCGGACGTTTTGAAAGCGCGATATCGCTCTTCAGGTGGAATAATGTTACAATTCGTCGCTCGGAAATGGAAAAAAGCAGCCAGAAACAATGCGTATCTCTCTTGCGTGTCCTCTTTGCTAAACCAGGTTTTGGACAAATATTAATTGACGTTCACGCTTCTGCTTCTTCCGCCTTTCCGGCTTCTTCGGGCAACCACAGTGCTGGTGCTGCCGGTAAGTGAAAAAACAAATCCTTACTTGTATTTTCCTGATCACTGCGCCTGAAAATAGGAGTCAATCA
>JASAOD010001907.1:0-88732 GCA_030849845.1 Crithidia brevicula | reverse complement strand
AGCGTCCGATCACCAGCGGCCTTGACGATGCCCTTTCGGACCTGTAAGATCGGGATGGCGTCGTCGCTCTCCTCTTCGTAGGTGCGAAGCCCGAAGCAGCCGATGACGTTGACCCGGTGGCCATGAAAGAGGAAGCAGTCGTGCTCCTCGCGCGCGTTGACGTACATGAATACGACGGCACAGGTGAGGGGGCGCACGGCACGCTTGAAGCGACGGTACAAGACGGTCTGAAACAGATCCGACAAGCTGTTGGACCTCGCGGTATCCTTG
The DNA here is from genome assembly GCA_030849845.1 of Crithidia brevicula. Taxonomy (NCBI): domain Eukaryota; phylum Euglenozoa; class Kinetoplastea; order Trypanosomatida; family Trypanosomatidae; genus Crithidia; species Crithidia brevicula. Next base: position 88,462 of record JASAOD010001907.1, on the reverse strand, counting down.
GAGGCCTCCCCGTCTTCGTGAAGGTCTTGAAGTTCAGCTTTCAGTTGACGAAAGGTGGTCTGGACACTCTGCTTTGGCGGGGGAGCAGCACCAGCACCAGCAATGGCGTTGTTGTGTCTCTCTGCGCTGTTGTTGTTCGTGGGTTGCCCTTGAGAGACTGGTGGGTGTGCGGAGTCGGCGCTGGAGACTTCCTTCGGGCAATGCGCTGAGACAACATCGGTGAGTCGATCACCACCGTTGTTGTCGCTTTCCGTGCTGATAGCGTCGGATGGGGCGGCAGAGGACGTGGGCGGCGCGTCCGTGCGCAGATGCAGTTGGGGGTCGTAGGCGTCCACGATGCCTTCCATCCGCAAGATGCGATGCATCTCCGTCACGGAGAACGATTCGATGGGTCCCGCACCGGCATTGAGAAAGTCCTCGTTCGTGTCGAAGAGGGACGCCTCCACCGTGTCCACCAGCGCGTCGAGATCGTCCTGGGTGTACTGGGCTGGTGGGAGCTCGTCCAGGCAGTAGCCCGCCGCACGCATGTGGCAGTAGCGCACATTGGGGTCGTTGCGCACGCGGATGAACTGACGGCAAAGCTCAGGGTGATCTTTATTGAAGTACTGCCGGGTGACAGGGATAAGCCCAATTTCGTGGTTGCCGTAGCGCAGCGTGCGGATGCTCCCCGGCGCCTCGCGGGAAGGGAGACCGCCCATGACACCGAGCTAAGCTAGTTAGAGAAAAAAAAAATGGCCTTTTATATATTTTTTTATGTTAGTTGTTTGTTTTACGTTCCCTTCCTTCTTCTCTTAGCTGTTTATAATACAAGAAAAATAAAAGCAAATACACTTAAAAGAGGAATATGAGGGGGAAAACTAGAAAACAACAAAAAAACCAGGATCTACTTGGGGAAAAAAAACAAAAAAGATACTAGTTTATAAACGTTTTGCTCAATATTTAAGATCACTGCTTTTCTTAAGGCGATTGGCAGGTTTGTTTGGGACGGGCAGAACCTCGCGCAATAAAAATTCACGTCGTGCTAACGAAAATGAGAGAGACAGATAGAGAGGAAGAGACCGTCAAAGTCACCTTCTGAAAAAAAAAAAATGTAAAGCAAGCAAATAGGCTTTTTTTTTGTATTGTGTCAAATAGATTATAAGGAGTACTAAGACTGGCGCGTATAAGCTACGTAAGGGCTAAGTGCCGGTGCGTGCGTGTGAGGAGGGGAACAACAACAACAGCAGCAACAACAACAACGAGAGCACCAAACAAATGAGAAATAAATTTGAGAAAAAAAGTACGTCAAGAGTATCACAAATAGGTCACTCTATCGAAATGAAACAAGCGAAAAAAAAGAAAACACGGGAGAATAAACTTCTAAAAGTAGCAAATAGAAAAACTCCCATACAACAACACAAAATCAAGCAGTCTCAGGTGGAGAGCTTTAGATAATGCTTCGAGTATACACGCTGCTATCAGAGAGAAAGAGTGTAGAATTTTTTTAAAAGGAAGAATTTAAGACACACGCAGAGAGAAAAAGGCACAAGTTACTTTTTTTAGATGTTAATATATATGCTGAAACGACAACAACGTCAACAACAACAACAACTAACAAATAGAAAGTACGAAAGCAATGTCAGTTAAAGAAAAAAAAAAAAAGAGGAACAGTTCAAGGATCTCACGCGTGTGGAGAGCGAAATAATCAGAATTTAAAAAAAGAAAACCTACGTTTTATTTTAGTGGTTTGTTTCTGTGATACTGCTTATTATGGAGCTTCAACACGCTTTGCTCTTCTAAATGCCGAAGAGACCAGAAGCACCGACAACGACGTATTCTTAAAATACTTTAACTATCTTTTGTCAGTTTTTTTTTTAATTATAAGAGAGCCTGTATAACACCCGAAATTATCTGGAGAGTTTATATTGTTAAAACAATAAAAAAAGAGCGTATGCAAGGAGCACGCGGGGAGAGACGTCGCGGTTATTTCGGGGATGGTAAGGTCCGTCACTGCACAACAGAATACTGATGAACAACAAAGCAAAAGTAAAACAAAAAAAAAAAACGAAGAAACAGGAAAGAAACTAATAAGGGACTAAGTGTCAATTGTTTTTATTTTTTTTGAGAGCTGGGGAAAAAAAAATTAGAGCGGTGTCCAAAAGAAAGCCAGCTTATGTATAATAATAATAATAAAAAGGCAACGAAGAGAAAACAAAGTAAAGAAAATACACGGAGGGAAGAGAAAAGAGGAGGTTTTGGACGAGCTTGCAACAGCAGATCCGCAGACAGGAAGAGACAAAAAAAAAAACAGAAAAACGCAGTTAGCTATAGACAAAAGTATATATATATATATACTTCCGCGTGCAGCGCCGCAGCGTTCCCTTTGATCCGGAGAATAGTAAAGGTGAAGCGCACACGAGAATCAGAAAAAAACAGTCAAGCACCTACACCCGCCAGAAGAGAGGGGGGAGAAAACGAGCAAGAAATAAATAAAGTGGTGCACGTATCCGCACTTCGTCGATGGCAACACAAATAGGTCAAGGGAGAAAGGAAGAAAGAAAGGAAGAAAGAAAAACAAGGGTGTAGGCACCGAGTAGTGTTTGAGGGAAGACAAGTCTGTGAAGGCAGCTTTGTGTGGGTGTGGACGTAAACGTGTATACACAGGGCTATCGTTACGCAACACCAGCTGCAACAGAAGGCAAAGTAAAAAAAAAAACTAAGACAACAAAATAGCTTACAAATCAAAAAAAAAAAAAACGGGAGACGGGAAAAAGGAGTGGCTCTACTAAGAAAAGTGATCCTTTTGGAGCTAAGAAGAAGAAGAAAAAAAATGATGATAAATATTTGGATTCTAAAGCAGAGCCACAATCGCCACTCTAGATGGTGCTAGTGTCGCGGTGTCAGGGGAAACAACCAAGCAATGAATCAAACAAACAACAACAAGAAATAGGAGTACACGAGCCTTGGCGAATACCGAATCTTCAACACACACACACACACACACACACAAACGGGATAATGTGACGAGCTCCGGCGCCTGCCAAGTAGGCAAGAAAGAGACGGAAATAGGGAGAAGAGAACAATCAGTGCTTATCTATACTTAAATAACCATTAAAAAAATGCACGGGAAATAAATCCGCGCGGACTTAGGTCGGTAACAAGTAGCTACGCAAAGAGAGAGAGAGAGAGACGGAGAGAAAGAAAAAAAAGATGAAGATAAGCAAAAATAAAATAATAAAAAATCAAAAGCAAAAGAAAAGGGGAAGCTGCGCGTCTGTTGGGTGGAAGGCCAGCGAGCCGTAGCACGGAATCCAACGCGCCAACAGGTTTTTTTTTTAAATATATTTTTAAGAACGAAAAGAGGTCTAGCAAGCACAAAAACCCGAAGGCTTCCTTTCGTTGGCTTCAGCCGCGTTTTTATCGCTCTCCCTCTTTTATTGTTTATTGTCGTTGTTCTCTTGCGTTGTAGAACAACAGCAACAACAACAACAAAAAGAATCGAGCTCAAGTTTTTTTTTTGAGTTTGATTTTCACGTTTCTCTTTACCTTTTTGTTTGTTTGTTTGTTTGGTGTGCGTGTGGGTATTAAGAGGTCTTCAGAGTGAGAGGTGTGGGAAGCACAGCTAACGCAAACAATTGCTCACGTGACTTGACAAGGAAAGAGAGGAAAGAAGAAGAGCACAATGGACATGCACACAAACACACACACACACACACACACATACGTGCATGACAGTTATGTTTAAGATCAGCAGAGTGCGATACGCCGATAGAAAAAAAAAGAGAAATAAAAGAGGAGGGATACAGAGAAGGGAAGTATATGCATAAATATATATTATTGGTCAAGCGTCATTGTGTTGAGTGGTGCGGGAGTGCGTGCCTTCCCTGCGGCAGCCCATAGGAGCTAAGAGAGAGAGATAGATCAAGCACCATTACCTGTCCGCTAACATTTCGGAGCCCCTCACACACACACACACACACACATCAGCCGATGCCAAGGACGGTGCAGCAGGGGGAAGAAGGAAAAAAGGAGTTGGAGAGCGCACACTGCTAACCTGTATTGAGAGAGAGAAAAATAATCTGTATTGTTATTTTTTTTTTCTGTTAAACCTGTTGCTCTCAATCATTAAACATCGCTGCCCGTGCGGCTTTAGCGGCCATCTCGCTACATACTTGGCGCACCGCTCCATCTTTTATTCATTTTATTCTTTTCCCTTTTTTCAAGTTTCGCTTCTTAGAACAACAACAATAACAACAACAATCAATCAGAAAAAAAAACCGCGACCTTTCGTAAAAAAAAAAAAAATAGAAAAGACAGCGTTCAAGTAAACAATCCTAGTGAGGACTGTCACCGACGCTTCACCACCACCGAACATCGTCAACCAAAAAGCACAGGGTGGGGAAATAAAATTGAAGCACAAAGAAGGCTACACATCACGCGAGAAAAGAAAAAAAAAGGTGCACGCCTTTTTTTTTTTCTAAGCAATACGTGAGAGCAACGACAAAACTAACAACAGCATGAAGGTAATAAAACGAAAAAGAACGCAGCGCTTGCTCGGTTGGACTAGGCTAGGCGAAGAGATAGCTCTGTCGATCGCCGTCACAACTCGGTCCGCTGCGAGCAGGCGCGTGCTTAAGGAGAAGCGAAAGATCACTCCCACGCACAAAAAAAAAAAAAAAATCATCTGCTCAACTGAACAACAGCTGCTAGAAGGGTGACAGTTGCTTTGCTTTGAGCAGTGCGGCCATGGTCGGCGACAACTCATCTCATTTCCTCCCCAAGAAGAAAAAAGAAAAAAAAGTAAGAGGGAGAGGGACTGGGAGAAGGAATGGAAGAAGCTACATGTTGGCACTCTAAGTTTCAACGAAGAGACCTCCCTCCACACAAGAGAAGCGCGCGACCGCCATGACAGCTCTCACCGCAAGAACTAGACGTCACCACTGTGCAGACAAAAACTGAAAAATAATAATAATCATAATAAAGCAAGACAGGAAAATAAAAAAAGAAAAACAAGGAGGAGAGAGTTTTACTTTTACCTTGCGTAAATTCGTGTTTTTCTTTTTTTCTAGAGAAAAAAAAATGGAGGAGAAATAAAGTAAAATTTCGGAAAGTGAGGCTGCACCAGTTTTTTTCTTTGTGTGTTTTTCTTTTCTTTTTATTATTTGTTTTCGAGAAACTGTAAAAGCCTCGTTGCACGCAAATTTCGCACGCGATGTACGCGCGCAGCGTCAGCGTCATGACAGGGCACAAATGTGGGTATTAAAGAAGCAGCGACAAAATGGCAGCTACATCGATCCGTATGGCAGTCTCTTGAAAAAAAAAAAACGAGGAGAAGAAAAAAACAAACAGAAAAAAAAAAACGTTTGGCAACACATTTTTGTGTTGCGTTTTCTGAAAATCATCGCTCAGTGGAGGCACACCATCAGAAAGCCATAAAAAAAGATAAAAAAACAGCTCTATAAAAAGAGTACTCCCAAATGAGAAAAGTTATTTTTTTTTTAATAGAAAGGAAACGCCGTAAGGATCTGCACACACGCACGCACGACTCGTCAAACAAACTCGTTGCTTTACATTTCCATTGGCAGTCGTTTCACCGAAGCGCGGACGGTTCAGATGGTGAGACAACACAAGGAGGGCAGGGGCCAGGATGCTCACGGTGAGTGCGAGCTTCACGCGGACAGCTGCGTGAAGTTGTACCCTGGCAATTAAACGCGGAAACGAACAAAGACGCTTGTGTAGAGCAAAGAAAAAGAAAAAGAAAACCCTACACCTAGGTCAAAGAAAATCAGTTAAGAATAGATGCGTCTGCTAGGAGGAACAACAACAGCTGGGCCAGCAACATTGAGGAGCAAGATGGAGTCGTGAGTGTGGTCGTATGATCATGACCAGTGAGCAAGTTGGGAGGAGAGCAGATAAACATAAAACACACACACAAGCACACAGCTAAAGGGGCCTACGATGCACACCAGACAGCTAAAAAAAAAAAAAAGAATAAGAAGTAAGCGCGTTAAAGATGATACTTATCAAGCCCTTTACGCCCTAATTTTTTTGCACAGTAGACGGACTGAGATACCACATGCCTTCACTGTATCCTACTCCTTTTTTATTTCTCCTCGTTGACTGTGTGTGTGTGTGTGTGTGAGTGTGTTCATGTTTGTTTGTTCATGTTTATCTGCGCTTCACCGCTCGCGGACGAGAAAAAGTGCATTTTAAGTGACCCCTTCCGGGCCGCTTCTCTTCGGATTCCGTTTGGGAAAAAAAAAAAAAGATGAGAACCAAAATAGAAAACCTAATATATATATTTATAAACCATTAACTTACGTTAGACGAGAATGAGCGTTGCAAATCGAGAACTAAAGAAGGAGTGAGAAACCCAGAAACACACCGCGTGCGTGAGAAGGCTCCAGCACGACGAGCAACAGCAACAGCAACACAGAAAGATAAAAAACAAACAAAGCAAATGTAGTAGCAGAAAGAAAGTGCGCAAAAGGAAGACAGCGAAGCCGCAAGAGTGCCTTGTGAGTTGCGCTGTCTTCTCGTAAACGTCGCCTCTACTGCCCCCTTCATGCCTCACAGCTGAGTCGAAAACAGAGAAAAGAAATAAAAGAGCGAAAGCAGGAAGACGCTCGCTATAGATATATTGATGTAGCTGCGGTGGGTGACTTTGACGGCGTTACAGACAAGTTGTGTCCCTGTACCTTCCACTTCATCATCTTCTTCCCGTATAAAGTGGGATCTGATCTCGCTGTTTTCCCTTTCTCTCTCTCTCTCTCTCTCTCTCTCTCTCTCTTCTGCTGAAAAGCAAAACAAAAACTTTTTTGATTTGTTTTCAATCTGCACTTTGTATTGCCTGGCACAACGGCCCTTGGCCTATCTTGTTTTTCATATCTCTTTACTTGAGAGAAAGAAAGAGAGGGAATCTAGAGCCGCAGCAGACTGGGTCTGGCGTACCTCCTCTCTACTTTTTTCCCCCATTCTTTTTGTGAGTGTTCTTCATCATTCCTGTGAAGTTCACTCAGCACCGATGCATGCATGGCTGGGTAAAGAAGAAAACACGAGACTTGCACAAGACAAGCACTAAAAATAAAATAAAATAAAAAATGCTGCGAAGTTAACGTGCGTGAGCCGGGACTTCACATATCGAAACGATGTCCCCGTTGTTGCCTTTCCATTTTGTTTGGTTACATCTCCCTAAGAGGGGGAGAGAGTACAGAAAAACACATAACAAAACTATTCTTTTTTTTTTAATGAGTGGGGCTGTATTTTGTATGGCCGCTCTCAGACTGGTCAAGCTGACACACACTCGCTTGCCCACAAACCGACACAGACGCGCGACCTTCCCCCTTCCTCTCCCGTCGGCTTCATTCCCGAGGCCTTTCCCCTCACTTTTTTTTTTTCGTTTTTGTTCTTCTTCTCAGCCCATTTGCTTCGCGTTAGTCCATTCATTTCTGTAAAGCACAGGAACACCACCAGCAAGTGGTTTCTTCAAGGCGGAAGCATCGTGTTGAGATCGGTACACGTGTACTTGGTCAAAAGCACACGCAGGCGCTTCCATGCGACACACACACACACACACACACCAGAAGAAAGGAAGGAATGTATTCGCGGCGAAGAAGGTTTAAAAGGTGAGAGAGGCGTAAAAGAAAACAAAAATAAAACAGAAAAACCCCAGCTGGTGAGAGAACGAATCGAGAAAGTAATGCGCACAACATTTTGGTAGAGAGAGAGGAAGAAAAATGAAGAAGGGGGACGGGGCGGAGACGGGGTGGCAAGGCTGCAGCAGCGCATACCAGCTAAGACGGCCAGGGAAACCTGACGAATCAGAATAAGAATAAGAAAAAGAAAGAAAAAGAGTTGCCTGGCGAGGTAATCGTGTGGAGAGTAGACCTCCGCGTATGACTCCATCAAGACAAGAAAGAAAAAAGAAAATGAGCTGCGGGGTACAGAGTGGAAGAACTAACTGACGTAAAAATATTTAATTTTTTTTTGAGTTTATTTTATTGTTGTTTTGATACTTCTGTTACTTTTTTTTTTGTATTTTGTATTTCTGTTAATTTTGTTTTCGATTCTTTCAATTTTTTTTTTAAAGAGAGAAGAAAGAAATAAATCAAACGTCACGTGCTGTGTAGCGCGGATACGGATGCTTTGCTGCTTCCCTGTCAAACAATCGCGGAAGAGAAAGGAAGGAAAAGCGAGCCTAAACCAACAAGAACAACTGAAAAACGGAGTTTATCGCGGTGGCGAAACCCCGCCTTCTATGTCCGGTTTGTATTCCACTTCCTCTTGTTCCTCTTTATCTTGAGGGATGCATCGCACAGCCACCGCAACTCAACGCACACATACGTCTTTCCTTTTTTTTTTTCTTTCTGCTTCCAGTTTTTATTTTTGTTTGCATTCTGCATTTCTCAAGCTGTTCACGACCACAGTACTTTCCCACAAAAAAAGAGAACAAAATAAATAAATATATACCAAATCACCATGAAATGTACCAGAAGGAAATCTTGGAAACAAAACAAAAAAAAAGGGAGCGAAGTAGCTTGGAGGGCAGAGATAGGTGACAGGATTCGCAGCTAAATAGCCCGTGTTCAGGAGGCCACTTGCTGGCGCACCGCGTCTCATCGCCTCATTACCCAAACAACAACATCAACAACAAAAACGCAAATGTATGGAACAGAGAAAAGGAGGAGAGAAAAAAAAAAAACGCGAATAAAAAAAAAAGTGAAATAAACGCTCTCATGTCGCGCGTGAGACGCCGAGCACGAGGGCATTTGTTGACGGACTGCCTCCTCTCGCTTTCTCGTTCTCTCCGCGATGATGTCAACTAATTTTTGCGACCGCGAGCCACACTCTTTCTTCTCCGTGCCTCTGCTCTATCTCTCTTTGTTTTTTAAAAAATTAGCGGGTTATGTTTGCTCATTTCCCTTGTTCTTCTCAACACAAAGCAAAACAACAGAAAGAATACAGAGGCGTTGGGTCAGCGCTGGCCTGGCAGTGCAGATGGATCGCCGCTGCAAAAACAGGTGCGACACACGTCAAGACAGAATCCTGAGAGTTCGCTGCCCCCGCCCCGCCCAGAGAGCGCCAACAGTTGAAATCATTCTTGTTGTGCTTGTCGTAAAGGTGGAAGAAACTTCCACGACGAGAAAAGAAGAGGGGTCTGAGCACAAGGTGAGAGAGAGAGAGACAGACATTGAGAGAAAGATCGGAAGGGCCATCGAAGCGCGCGAAGTAATTTCTTTCTTTCAGCGGAAGGGGACAAAAAGAAGGAGGTCAATAAGAAAAGGAAAAAAAATGGAGTTAAAGTTTACGAGGAGAAGGGAAAGGAGCGATGATGCAGGACACGGGTCAGCTGACCATCTAGTACAATAGTTTCAGAAAAAGAAAAAAAAAGTTAACGCAAAGGAACACATGGGACAGTGCTTTCGTCGTCTTTCCGTCGCAAAGAAGAAAACTCTAGAAAAACAAGAAGTCAAGGAAGACAACACAGAAAAACGAAGACAAAATGCGAAAGAGGCTGCGCACGGTATACCAATCAACACAGTAAGCGTGGGGTGGTGGACTGAAACCGGAGAGCACAGAAAAAGAAAAAAAAAAGGGAACGAAAGCCATCCTACGATGTCGAGTAAGAAACTCTCCAAAACGCTCTCAGCACCGACCAGATGCTTTTTTTTTTTTCGTTCTCTTCTTTCCCCTCTTTGAGGCTGCGCGACTTCAAGACACACACACATACACACACAGCCACGCGCGTTCTGTGAATGTCATGTTGATCACGTGAAGAAAAAGTAAAGCGAAAAGTGAGCGATACCAATATCAGGGATTGAAAAACAAAAGGGGTAAAGGCAGCTTTTGAAGTTGTCTTCATGGCTTGTTTGCTTGCTTGTTTAAACAGAGCGACTGCAAAGAGAAAAAGTAAAAAGACGAGATCATATACACTGGCGCGCAGAGAGAAAAAAAAGTAAAACATACAAAGCACAAATAAAATAAAAATAAAATAATAAAAGACGGGCAAACAGGAGAGAAGTAGGAATATAAAAAGTTGTTCATACAAGGGCAATCAGAACGACAAGAAGGAGATGTAAACAAACATAAAAAAGAGGGGCATCCATTCATAACAACAGTAAAATCCCTGACATGGACGCAACGCGGGCGGATATGCAGTAAATATATATATAGAAAACAAAAAAGAACATCTTCAATATCAAAAGGATTCGAAAGAGGGTACATCCCTTCACAACAAGATGAGGGAGAGAAGGAGAGAGATACAGGAAAATGGAGGCACACGTACGGTGTTCAATGCGAGCGTGTATGTATGCACAACGGGAGACACAAACATACAAAGCTTGTATTGGAAAATTTAAATTCTTTTTATTTATTTGTGTGGACCATCAACGGGATGAGTGTCATGCGTGTGGAGGAGAGAGAGAGACGGCAACAGCGCCCCAACAGAGGCGAGACCTGGACATCGCCTTTGAACTCCCCCACGACGCACAAACGCAAAAATAACTATAACGCGCAGGAGAGAAACGTTGACCTCAACAACAACTTCTTCTGGGGGGAAAAAAAAATTTAGCCGCGAGGCCATTTCAGTGAAACAAAAATGAGTCAAAGAGAAGATTCACGGCTCGAGTGCACGGGGAGCTAAATAAAGAGGCAGTGTCGTGAAGGCAATTGGCTGAGCAAATCAAAATGGACAAGAGATAAAGGTTGTGAGTGAAAAAGAGAGAGAGAGAGAGAGAGAGAGAGATCAGCAGGAGTCAGAACGACGAGGAGAGGACAAGAACAACAACAACAACAAAAAAATGAATGCAAAGGCAAGGAAATCAGCCAGGGGTGCTCCCACAAGCCATCAAGAGCGCTCAGGGCCAATAAAAGTATCGCGAGGAAAAAAAAAAGAGAGAGGAGATGTAAGAAAAAAAAAATGGACTTGCGTAGTCAACATGAGCTCCCTTCATCAGAACGATAAGCACCTCAGCTGTCACTCCTCCAATATTCACAAAAAGGCTCGATGTTTTTCGGCAAAGTGCACCCTTTTTTTATTTTCTCTTAGATGAGAAATAATAATAGCGAAAGAGAGATAAAAAAAAAAAAAGAAGAAGATAGAAAGAAAGCATCTGTTAATAAAGTTCGGCGCCTTAATCGGCAGTGCTTTCTTCGGAAAGAAGGGAAGGGAAGAAAGAAAAAGTGAGAGAGCAAAAAAAAAAACTTTGGTCGTGCCAGTAATCCTTATTTTGATGGAAAAGACGTGTTGAACAACAGAAACAACAACAACAACAGCAGGGGAAAAGGAAGTGCGAGAGGGAGAGAGAGGGGCAAGAACTTTGATACACACGCTCTGTCACGCATGACGGAAAAGAAGGAGAAGAAAAAAGAAAACAACAACAAAAAAAAAAAAACATCGTTCCCTCTGTTGTCAATTGGATGAGCTCTGTGCTCTCCGCTTGCGTCTCCGCTGCTACCCGAGCAGCACATCTGTGCGCTGTGCAACAACAGCCCAAACATCACTGCTTCGTGCGGTCGTTGCACGCACAGATCGGCCCATCACCTCGATCTTCCTCCCGCCAGAGAGAAAAGAAACAAACAAACAAACAATAAAGAGAACTGCAAGACGGAGGATTAGAAAACTGAAGTAATACGAACAAAAAAGGTACATCTCAACATAAATTAAACAATTGACGCTACTCGAGAGCAGTCCAGCGCACTTGACTTCGTTGCCACGTGCACTCGGCACTCTTTTTGTTTTCCTTGCCTTGTTCGTCCTTCTACCACGTCTGAAGCACACACACACACACACACACACACACGTTGGCTTCACAGCCTCTTGCCCTTTCCCATGTCTCTTTCCTCTGCCGACATCCAGTGGCATCAAGCACCACCAGCACGTCGGCATACCTCCTTTTATTTTCCTTTAAAACCTCTGTGTGTGTATCGCCCGCCACATAAAAAAGAATATCGAAAAAAGAAAAAATCAAGCGTTTGAGGGCAGTAAAAGGAAACAAACATCGCACAGATAAAGCACGTCACCATCAATTATGTTAAAATTTTCTTGATCTGCTACTTTGATCCAAACCATGCGCACAGCGGCCAGCCCTTCTTTGGCTTTGGAAGCTCGCGCTCAGCGAGGGAGGCGAGCCGCACGATACGGCGATGATGTCCGCCGTGTACGTGACGCAGCACTGCGTCTGTCCGAGTACGCCGGCCAGCCCCGTGCTTCACAAGGACAGGAAGAGCGGCGACAACAGCGCAATAAACAGAGAACGAAAAAAAAAAGAGAGTGAAAAAGCAACAGGAAGAACAGCACTAACGGCAGCAACAACAACACGATAAGAAAAAATAAACAAACAAAGCAGTTGTTTAAAAAAAAAATTATTAGAATATCTGAGTTTTTTCATTCTTTTTTTTTTCGTCTAGTTTCAAGCATGACACAACAACCATGACTACACGAGCAAAAAAAAAAAAAGCACAGCAAGGTGGGGTTTTCTTTTCTCAGCTGAAACAACAGTAACACTAAAAATAGTAAGCATAAATAAAAAAGTTAAAGTAAAATCAATTTTTATTCTAAAGCAACCCATCCTCTGTCTTGATGAGATTAAGCGACATCACACGCCGCACCTAAATTTAGACTGCTTCTCCCCATTTCCCACAACAGACAAAGAAAGTCCGAGAAGCCTTTTCTTCTCTCTCTCTCTTTCTATCTTCCTCTTCCCTCTCCACACCACAACCACCTTCTTATTTTTATTTGTTATCTCCGTTCTTTTCATCTCTTTACTGGGTACGGAAGAAAAACTGCCCATTCGAGAAGAACTGCGACGTGTCATCGTCCTCGTCGGTGTCGTCGCCGTTGCGACCGCCTCCACCGTGGCCCCGAATGGCCTCCATCGCCGCCGTCGCCGCCGCCAGTGCCACGGCATCGTCATCCTCATCCTCATCGTCGTTGATCGTTGCGTAGTGGAAGGGCGAGGTGCTGCTGACGTGAACGTCGCTCGTGGATGGGCCAGCAGCTCCAGGCGCGGCGCCCAGCGCACCAACCTTCACAGACGGCTTCGCACTTTGCACCGGCGTGCTCGTGGCGGTGCTGCTTGCTGGCTGTTGCTGCATCATCGGCATCTGCACATGTTGCTGCTGCTGCTGTTGCTGCTGGTGCTGTGGTGGAGCAGCCATGGCGTACATGCCCGGGTAGCTGGCGGTAAACTGCGGGGGCAGCTGCGCGTTGGACGCACCGGCAGCCGCGGGGCTGCCTTGCTGAGGGGGCGTGCCGGATGGGGTGCGGACGGTGTGTGCCGCCGTGTTCATGGCATTCGCCCCCACCACCACACCGGGATAGTGCTGACCAGGTTGCATGCCGGGCATGGCACCCATCATGAAGGGGTGGGCTGCAGCTGCCGCGGCTTGCTGCTGCTGTTGCAGCTGTTGTTGTTGTTGCTGCTGCTGCTGCTGCTGGCCTTGCTGCTGGCGAGCGAGTTGCGCGTGCACCTGCTGGACGTACATCTGCTGCATGTGCTGCTGCTGCTGTGCCTGTGCCTGCGCCTGCTGCTGCGCCAACGCCTGCTGCTGCTGTGCGTTGATGTTCATCATGTTGGACATGGCATAGGGGTTTAGGTAGACGGGCTGCTGCATCTGCCCACCGTGGGGTGAGGGCGTGGTGGCCATCATGTAAGGTGGTTGCGGTTGCGCCGTGGGTGCGGACATCACCGGCACCATCAGCAGTTGCCCGTTGGGGCCCATCATGTACTGATATTGTTGTTGCTGTTGCTGCTGTGGCGCGGCGCTTGGATGCTGGGCGTAGTACTGCGGTGCGGCCGCCATCATCGCCTGCTGCAGCGCCTGTTGTTGTTGCTGTTGTTGCTGCTGCTGTTGCTGTGCGTGCTGTTGCTGCGCTTGCTGCTGAGCTTGCTGCTGGGCCTGTTGCTGTTGCGGGTTGTAGAATTGCATCAGGTTTGGGAAGGACATCATCTGCGCCTGCGGAGGGGTGGCGGTGGCTGACCCGTTTGCTGACGGGGCGGACTGCGAAGGCGCCAGCATCATCGGCATCCCCGTGGCCGGGTTGATGATATACGTGGGTTGCGCGCCCTGCGTGACCGTCGGTGGCGGAGCTGTATGTGCGGACTGCTGCTGCTGCTGCTGCTGCTGCATCATCATCATGGGATTCTGTGGTAGAGTTACGTAGCCCACACCGGGCACAAACACCACCATCGGCGTCCCTGCGGCGGCTGACGGGGCTACCGGGCCGCTCGCGTGCGGCTGGCTGCTTGGGATCATGCCCATGCTGGCAATGGCAGGATTGTGGCCCATGGTGGCTGCTGCTGCCGCAAAGGCCGGGTTCGAGGGCAGGACGGTACCAGGGGGGAGAAGAGCCCCACCAGGCAGCATGTGTCCCTTCTGTGCACCCTGCGGTGACAGTGCCTGCTGCTGCTGCTGCTGCTGTTGTGGTGGTGGCGGCACTGCGAGGACCGGCGCGGCGGCTTGTGCGGCCAGTAACGCAGCAGCGGCCTGTGCTGCCTGCGCCGCTGCCGCCTCCTCCTTCTTCCGCTTCTCCTCCTCCACCACCAGGCCATCCTTGATCCAGCGGCGAAGGGTTTCGGCGTTCTCGGTGCTGCCCATGATGCGCTCGTCCTGACGCTCCGCGCTGCCTTCCTCCTGCATGGCCTCGCGGTGGCTTTGCAGGAGGTGTCGGCGCTCCTTCATGAGCGGGCCGAGGTCGCACCGAATAAACGAGTTTTTGACCGTCTCGAAGGCAGCGGTCTCGGCGATCAGCTTCATCAGGCGGGCCAACAGCGCGCCATCGAAGACGGCCTCGATGCCTTCCTCCTCCCCGCTGCTGTTGGTGAAGAAGGTGACCTTGGGAAAGTGGCAGTGCGTTTTGCGGTAGACCTCGTCCTGCGGCTGCGCCACCTTGGGCTTCCGCTGGCGTCGACGACTGCGACGGGTGCGGCGGCTGGTGCCCGATGTGGACAAGTTGCTGGGGCGGTTTTCCCTGTCGCCGTCCGTCGCCGTATCCTTATTGTCCTCGTCCTCCTCCTCGCCCTCGCCGTCGCCTTCGCCGCCCTCCTGCGCCTGTGCGGCCTCGCCCTTCGCCTCTGCGGTTGCCGCGTCCTTCTTCGCTTCCTCTGCGCCATCGGCATCCCCGCCGACGCTCTTCGGCCCCCTGCCCTCGTCCTCCTCCCCGTCCTCCTCCTCCGAGTCCTCGCCGTCGTCGGAGTCGTCGGCCGTGGCGTGCGCAGCGGCCCTGTCCGCGTCCTCCCCACCCGCCGCAGCCTCCGTCGCCGCCACCGCCGGCGCTTTTGAGTCTGCCGGCGCGTCAGCCTCTTTTCCACTTTCATCCTCACCTTTCTCTTTGTGGTCACGGCTCTCGACCGGTGCGGCCTCGCCGCCACTCACCGCACCGTCCATGGCCGCCGCGTCGCCGCCCACGTTGACGATGGAGACGTGCTTGCCGTTTAACCCCATCTCATCCACAAACTCCATCAAGGGCAGCTGGTCGTTGAGGACCTTGAGGTGGTGCACGCGGTCCTTGGTGAGCCGCACGTGGATGTTGAGCATTTGCAGGTGGGCGTAGAAGGCATTTTCCACCTCGGTAGAGTGCACCGGACGCTGCAGCATGCTGCTGGTCAGGTACTGCGAGCGGAACATGATGCTCGCCAGAAATACGACGGGCTCTAGCAGGTGCATGTACTTGGACTCGTTGGCCAGGATGAGCTCCATGTACACGTCCAGGCCGGTGGCATCGCAGTCGCTGATCCGTGGCACCGACAAGTTCGGCCTGCCCTCCAACGACAGAGGAGACTTCGGGCCACTGCCGGCGTCTGCGTTGGCGCCGGACGCGGCCTTCGCCTCCTCATCATAAACGGGCTGCTTGGAGAAGCAGGAGAGGTAGCCGATGCAGCGCAGACGACGGCCCTGAATCGTCACCCACTCCGCACCACCGGCGCTGGACTGCGCAGCTGCCGCGCTCAGCAACGCCGTGTTCACCCCGCCGCGCTGCTCCGCGTTGACGTTGCTATTGACTCCACCGCCGCTGCCGCTCTTGCGACCCGAGGTGTCTGGTTCAATGATGCACACCGCGCACGGCACAGGGCGGAGGACCGGTGCGGACGTGTTCATGAGATGTGCCGGCGTGCGACCCGCCGTGTTCGCAGCAGCAGCAGCAGCAGCAGCAGCAGCGGTGGCCCCGTCCGCCTCCCCGGCAGGCGTGGGCACCTCGATGGGCTTCGGTGATCCCTCACCGCCCTCCCCGTCCTTCGCATTCGCCTTCTCCACCCCCGCAGCGGCACGGGCGGCTTCCTTCGCCTTCACCTTCTCCTTCGCGAACTTGGCCGACTCGTAAATGACCCTTGTCGAGGCAAAGAAGGAGCACTCAATCTCGTTGAGCAGATTCTCCATCGCCTTGTAGGCATGCGTCGCTTTCTTCTTCGTCTCCGCGCTGACATCCGCCGGGGCTGCGTTGCCAGCGGCGGTGCTAGAGGTATTGCTGGCGTTCTGCAACGACGGCTGCGCGTTTATCTCCGTCAGCGACGTCCCGGGCGTGGCCGTTGTGTTGGATGAAATGCCGGGGTGCATCGCGGCAATCGCGGTGGAGGTGGTGTTCGGCGGGCCGTTGAAGTAAATTTGCGCCACCGCATCCTTCAGCTTCTTGTTGGTGTCATTGAAGTGGCGCCGGACGAAGGGGATGAGGCAGATCTCGGTGGTGCCGCCATTGTTCGGGTGCTGCGCCGCAGTGGCGAACAGAAAGTTTGGCGCGTCGTGCGATGGATAGCCGCCCATTGTGTCTCGCTCTGTGTTTGTGTGTTTGCGAAAATTCAACTTCTTCTGTGAAGGAGAAGCAAAGTAAAAAAGAAAAAGAAAAAAAAAGGAACAGGTCTTTTAGACAAAACGTTACGTTTGTTGAACAACAAGGAGAACAAGGCACAAGAAAGAGCGCGAGCAGGATGCCGGATACGCAAAACTCGCAGGATCCAGTGCGCGTGCGCGAGCTCTTACAGTGCGACGCCTCAACAACAACAACACAAAAGAAAAAAAAATCGAGAGAAAGAGGGTGAACAGTCCTCTTTATTCGACACGTAAACAACAGCAAAAAAAGAGAAAAAGAAAAAAATATTGAAAGATCACCAGCTGCACCTCCGACCGAAGTTCTGTTTTCTACTTTGTCTGTAGTTCAGGTGCTTCTCAAACAAGTTGGAAGGACCGCGAACACCACAAAGAAAAAAATTAACAGAAGTAGGCTGAAAGCAAGCAGAGGTGGAGAAAAGAGTTTTTTTTTTTGGTTTGTGTGTATTTTTATGTTGGGAACAAGAGGGTGTGCAGATGCTGAGGAGCTTTAAAGTTGTTTCCTTTTAAGTTCTTCTCTCTTTTTTGTGTGTTTTTTTTTTCTCTCTCTGTAATCAGTCGTGTCGTGACCCGAGAATGAGAACAGAGCAAAAAAAAAAAAAAGAAGAAGAGCTGAGGTATGGGAACAAATGCTAACACAACGGATACGTATAATGGTGAGAGTGCAGAGCGGGGACAGGGAGCTACACAAAACGAAAAAAAAAAATTAGGAGAGAGAGAGAGAAAAAGAGTCAGGAAATGCGCTAACACCACACAAGTTAGCTTTGCGGAAGAGCACTTAGCTGAAGCACTAAAGGATACTTCTTCTGTGAAACATCGCCAGTTGCCGTTGTAGAGGACGCAAAAAAGCAAGCAAAAGAAAACAAATAATAATAATAATAATAAAATATGTGCATAGAAAGATTACAAAGAAGGAAAAATAAAGAGAGCGTGCAAGAGAGAGAGAGAGAGAGAGAGAGAGAGAGCGAGAGAGTGAACGAAAGGCATATACGCGCATTTAGGCCGTCACGAAAGACAAAGTTGCTCGATGGGATTGATGACGGAGCACAAAAACACAATCATACAATCGCGGCAGCTCCGCCGACGCAGAATTACTTCTGTGAGAAGTATTTTTAGCCTTATTGTGCATGAATGGGATTGAGCAGAAAAGTTCGCTATAACGATGCCTGTGCCAGCAACGTTGTGTCTAATATCCAAAAACAAACAAACAAAAAAGAAACGGCGCCTCCCTCCAGCACCATATACGAGGAACAAGACGTGCGCGAGGAGCTACAATAATGCTACGACTGCCGCGAACAACAACAACACCTACTCACGCTCACCAGTACTGCCTCCCCGCCAACATCGTCAACGCAACACACATTCGTTAAAGTATGAGAGAAAGAAACAAAAACACTTGCACTACTGAGGAGGACTGCAGGTTTTTTTTTTTCTCTATATTCGCGTTGAGTTGTTCTTTCAAGGCAAGAAAGGCGAGCGGGAAAGAAGAGCAAGATTCATAGCTTCCACACACATACAAAAAGACACATACGCACCGAGAACAGGAAAGAGGGAGGCAATAGTAAAACAAAAGGGAATAGAATGGGACATGGCACGCATGCCAGCACACGTGCACTGGAAGAAAAAAAATTGAAGCGAGAGACGCAGAGAGATGCCACTGACGCGCGTGCACGCTGGATCATTGCCAGAACGACGCATCCTTCTGTATCTTCGTCTGTACCCGCGTCCGCCACTTGTCAATGAAGGAGGTGGGCAGCACCACATAGTCACCTGGGTCCAAACCCCCAAGCCCATTGCCCGACCCGGGGTAGCTGTCGTTACCCCAGTTAATTGAGCGGGCGTAACTGGCCACAAAGCCGTACAAATCTTCCAAGATGCGCTCGGCAATCGCCACCTTAGTTGCCGCCTGCACCTGCTGCAAAGGCTGCTCCTGCGTGTTGCCGAGGTTTACAAGTTCCTCTTCCCGCTCAAGGGCCAGCCCCAAGACAATCTGAATGGGTCGATCGGCATCGAGCAGGTTTGTGGGCACCTTTAGAATCGTGCTCGCCCGCTGCTGTGTGAGGGCGCCTATGTATTGGAAGCTCATGGTGTCTGCACGCGCCAGGAAGATGCTGACCCCGTAGCTTGGTGGGAGAGGTTCGGCCATGGTGAGGAAGACCACGAAGCTCTCCGGCGCAAAGCCGAGCTGCAACGTCCAGCGTCCGCTGTCGATTTGCGCCAAGCTGGTCTGCACCGGACAACCAGGGATGATCACCCCGAAGAGCGGCGGCGCCGCTGAAGGGGACGAGGATGGGCCGACGGACGCTGAGGTCGCCGTGGTGGTGGAGCCTGGAGGTGTGGCGTAGGCTGTGTCGGATGGCATCCCACCGACCTGCGTCGCTGACTGCCACTGCATGACGAAGTTGATTCAGCCGTAGGTGTGAATAATCTTCTGCAAGACCAGCAATGTTGGCAGTAGATGGTAGGGTGTGTGTTGATTTCGTTTGTTTTTAGAAGTGTGTTCCTGACAACGACGATGATGCCGATGATCTTAACGAAACGCTATGTGGATGCTTTTGATAAAAAAAAGTGCACATGCCACTTCTTCTTTGCGCGAGTACAACTTTATAACATCGAGATAGAGAGAGAGACAGAGATAGACCACGGCATTTCGAAAAGTAGAAAGGAAGAGCAGAGAGCAGAAGCACAAAAATCAAAAAAATAGATAGGGGCAGCGCGTACGAAACTTTTTCACATACGTACTACGTAGCTGAAGAAGTTTGTGCAATTCTCACTTCCATGAGCATTGAAGCGCTGCGTCTCTCTCCTTGATGAAGAGGAAAGAAAGGAAAAGGAAACACTGCACCACAGGATTTTGTATGTACAAGCAGAGAGAGAGAGAGAGAGAGAAAGCCAGTTGATGAATTCTGACCTAAGCGGAGGGCTTCCTATGATTGCATGTACACAGATGCACAACTACACCGTTTGTTGTTAATGTGGGAAGTACACTCTCAACCCTGTTTTCGAGAGCGCTCGTTCTCTCCTTCTCTCGGTTTATATATATATCTGCTGCTGATCATGTTGTTTAGTTTTCTTCGCAGAAGAAAAGAACAAAAAAAACAATACAAACCACTGTGACGTAACCGTTCCCTCCTTCCACAGTCAAGCCTCTACTTTACAAAAAAAAAAAAGACAAGAAAAGTATTTCGAGAAGTAGAAGAGCGAATACAAGAGAGAGGCAAGAAAAGGCTACAATGAAACAAAGGAAGGACACAACGTCCAACAACAACAACAACAACCTCTTCTCACCCACAACCAATAGAAACAACGATTCACCTCCAGTTTCTTTCCTTCACCCAGACACACACACACACACACACACACACACACACACACAAATAAAAGCGAGGTTGGAGACGTATTAAGAGCGACCTACGGCCGGGCCGTTTCGTCATTCTCCTCAGTCTCCGCACGCTTCGTCGACCCAAGGCCGTCCCAATGCCACGCGCAGTTCACCGCCCCCGACTCCATCACGTAGGGCTTCGAATCCGCAAACGACGGGTCAAAGGCACGAACGTGACCCATGTTACTCACCAGCGTGTTCTGCAACGCCACGATGCGGTCATCGAGGCTCTGCGCCGCACGCTCGCGCTTTGTCTCTTCTCGTCTCAGCTCCGCCGCCGCCTCCTGGGCCTCGCGCTCCCGCTTCAAGATTTCGTCCTGTCGCACCATCTGCTGTACCTCATGTGTGCGGCTCTGGTGTACGTAGAAGTAGTAGAGGTTGTTGGTTTGGTTCTTCTCCGCATATACCCACTTCTGCAGCTTCGCTATCTTCATCACAAGACGCAGGTGACGCGCAGAGTCGAGGGGGACGTCGTCGTGCTGCTTGCACACCTCCCAGAGATCCAGCAGACGGATGGGCTGGTGGAAGAAGAGGAGCTTCACCACGTAGTTGCGGGGAAGCTCACCTAAATCGCGTGGGACGGCTTTGATGTTGTTCTGCTCCAGCGGCTTCTTGAAGAGCTCGCGGATGTTGCTGTTGAATTTTTTGTACCCGCTCTGCCGCAGCATCGTGACCTCGGAGCGGTAGGGCACCGTGAGGCGGTACTCCTTCCCCGGCCGCTCCCCCAGCGGACCCTTGGGTCGGTTCAACCGCGCAAGACTACGGCGCAGCATGGCGAAGAAGCTATCCGAGCTACTGCGCAAACAGCCGCGTATGAGAAACTAATAATAGCAAATAGAGAACGAGGAGATAATTGCACCAACGCTACAGAAGATAAGAATGAAGAAACACGCTGTTGACCCCCCACTCAGACACACAGAAAAAAAGGAGCAGTGAAGACAACAGCTAGCAGCCAGCGACACAGCCAGAATTGGAAAGGTCAATCTCCCCACAAGCGGATGCTACGTGAAGGCTCTCGGGAGATCACGAAGGGGCTTCGGAAGTGACGCGGAAACGATAGAAGCAAACAAATGAAAGAGACCAATAGTGAATGGCACCAATAACAATGCAAAGGAGTTGAAGGGCGTGAGAACGAGAAATAGGTATAGTGAACAGCTCGCCTTGCGCGATGAAGAAAGAAGTGCATAGGCGTAGCATTTTTTCTCCAACAAGGTGATACACACATATATATATATATATATATATATAGACCATCTCTATAGCTGCAAAAGAGCTGGCGTACACGATGCGGATGCATTTGTAATTGTCTTGACACAGGGTTGCCCATAAGCTTCTTCAGCTCCGCAGAGGAAGGCGTAAAGAAGCGGCGCCGCACTGCTGCCGTAACAGCCCCTAGAAACACATCTCTCCAACAGCCCGTCGCATGAACGCTGCATATACGGACAGCGATGCTTCTTTCTTAAATTTGTACAGGCTTTTTTTTAAATGCTTTCTCTGGGGCATTACTCTAAAGCCGTGAAAAGAGGAGAAAGGATCTTCAACAGACACACCGATGCATCATGGAACACAGTTGCCGAGGCGAAAGGTGGCTGAAACTGGAAAGAAGCAACAACGAGAAGAGAGAGAAAAAAAAAAGGACAGTTGTACCGATTGAACACACACACACACACACCACACCGCATCAGAATAAAAGAGTTTTTTTTTTTTTTTTAAAGGATAGGCAGGCAAAAGCAAACGAACAAACAAACAAAAAACAAAAAAATGGTGTTTGGGAATACTTCACATGTTTACGCCACGAGATGGCCAACTCCCTACATCATCAACAACAACAAAACCTCTGTTTTCTACATTTGGTATATACAATTACCTCGTCGATCTCCTGATGTTTCCATTCAGCGTGCCCCCGGAACGTGTTGGAAATGCGTGCAAGATCGCTGAGAACACACACATAAAAGGGATCAGAATTAGCGTGTCCAACGGCATACACTCTCTTATTTATCTTTCTCTTCTCTTTTAGTTTGTTCTTAAAAACACTTCTGCTCCTTCTCGTATACCACTGCTGGTCCATCCACGAAAACACACAAAAACAGAAAATATATGAAAGCAAAGACGCTGAGCGTGTACAGAACAGACAAAGCGGCCACACCAAGTATGAATAGCTGGAAGAAAAAGGCAAAATAAAAAAACATGTGCGACCAGAGGGCACGTCGAAAATAAGAGCGAGGGATCCTCAAAACAGATCGCAGAGGCCACTAAAAACAAACAAACAAACAAAATACAGTAGTTCAGATGGAGGTTGTGAGAGCATGGCAAGCCGGCTCAAAGAAACAGACGAGCACAGAGAAAAGAAAGGCTCTCATATCCTTTTTCTATGAGGAAGGTTGGCGTTGCGCATAAGAGCCCGCATAAACAAACAAACAAACAACAACAACAACAAAAAAAAAAAACCGCACCTAGACATAACATGAAAAAAAAAAAACTCGGACAAACAGCGATAGTGGAAAAAAAAAAAAAAGAACAATGAGGCCCACACACTCCAGAGGTGGAACAAGAACGCTGCCCATTACCCTTCCTCAACACTCTCCTTCGTTTTCTTTCATCTACTTACTTCTTGGACACAGACGTCTTCGGGGCTGCGGGGACTGCTGCGGCGTCCCGCACGTCCACCTCCGCGTCTTGACTCAGCTTTGTCAACACCGGCTTCGATAGCTTCGTCGAGATCTTCTCCGCTCTGCTAAGCGCCACGATGGTCTTGGCAACGTTGAGACGAACATTGGGAACGGCATCCTGCTGCAACATCACCAGCTGCGGCCACACCGCTGTCTCACAGGTGGCGGCGTCAAAGGCGGCCACATTCGCCAACGCCGCGTACAGGTGACACAACACAACACGGTGCAGATAGTTGGGATCTGTCACGAGGTTTTGTACCTGCGGCAGCAGCGAGGAGGCAGCCCAGGCACTGCCATTCTCCGCCACCAGCTTGCAACAGGACTGCACGGCGGCATCGCGGATGGTCGCGACTCGATCCGTTAAGCGCTCCGTGCACACCTGCAGAACCTGATCAGCGCTGCGGCCTAGCGAGGTGATCACGTAGGGCACTTGCGCCACCACCACCTCCCGCACACGCCACTTGGAGTCGCTGGCAAGGTTAATCACCACAGGAATCAGACTCGGGGCCAGTTCCTTCGCTTCGGGCGTGTTCCCCATCGAACTAAAGCCCGAGACAAGCGCGAGACGGACATCCGCTTCTGTATCACGCAGCAGCGCCGTGCAGGCCGGAACGATCGTTGTGCCCCACAGGTCCTTGGCGACGTGTGCGACGGACTTGAGCACCGCACTGGCCAGACTCATGCGGACGTGGCTCACATCATCGGACACAAGACGGGTGCCCGTCACCAGGATGTCCTTCTTCCCCGTCGCATCTCGACACGCAGCGAGCACGTTCGCCATGTTATAGACAGCCGCGGCACGGATTTCGGGTTCCGCGTCCTGGCAGAGGGAGCGGAACATCGGCACGGCGTACTTGACAACGTCGGGTGGTGAGAGGGCAGCGGCAAGGTCGCCGAGGGAGTCCGCCGTCATGTATCGCACCCGCCACGAGCTGTCGGAGGAGAGGGAGCGGACGGCGAGTAGTACCGCCGAGTGCTGCGTCTCTGGCAGCACCTGCAGCAGCGAGGCGGAGGTGGTGACTGCCTGCAGCCGCACCCCGTCACACTCGTCCTTGGACACCGCGTTGAGGACCGGGACCAGCTCCGAGCACCCCTTTGGACCCAACACCCCTGCAAGGTACTTCCCCATCGCGATGCAGGCGGCGCGGCGCACCAAAATCTCGTCATCCTCGCAGAGCTTCAGAAAGAGCTTCATGAGATCCGCCTTGACCGCGGCGTCGGCGCTGGGGTACACAACGGAGACGAGGGAGCAGGCGGTGCTGCGGCACTGCGGCATGCCCTCCCCGAGGCGACGCACCATTGCCACATAATCCTCCTGCGCCTTGGCAGACTGCCCGCGTTTGGCTTTGTTGCTTTCGGAGGACGACGCACCGGGTTGGAAGAGCTGCTCGCCAATGAGCTGCAACGAGGTGACGGCTTCATCGCGAACGGTTACTTCGTCCAAGCTGCCGAGGATCTCCAGCGGTGCGAGAAGACTGCTCGTGTACTCTACCCCGCCCACTTCGGGCAGCATCGTGCCCAACGCGTTGGCGAAGACGCGCAGCACCTCGTCGTTGTCGTCGAGGTAGTCGGTGAGATAGAGAAGGAGTTCATCACGTGTCCGCTCCGGTCCGAGGGTGGTGGCGATCAGGTGGATGCCGCGCATGCTGCTCAGCCGCGCCTCCGGGTCCTCGGACCTGAGGTTGTCAATCATCGTCTTTACCGAGTCGAATTGCTCCATGTTGCTGAGAGTCTGTCTGCGTAGACTTCTTTTTTTTGTGTGTGTCTGTACGTTTAACTAGTTTGTTATTCTTTAAAGTGTGGGGAACAAGCTATTTAAATGTGAAAAAAAAGATGAGAAGAGGGATCGTCTGCTTCGCCTTATGTGTCGCCACCAGAAAAAAAAGGCAGACAACAGGGTATAATGTGTAGTCTCGCTCTGTGTAACTCAACAAGACGAGGAAGGGGGAGCTCAGAAATAAAAAATATATAGAGAAGAGAAGAGAAAGAAAAAAGGTTCCACCTGAAGGTGCTTCGTAACTTCTCTTTTTTCAAATGCTGAAATGTATGGGGGTATCGATGGGAAATTAAAATGGCATGCCAACGCGAGAAGAAAGCGATAAAGGGTGGAGAGGAAATGTGACAATTATTTTTTCCATGCAGCGACCCATGATTAAAAATATGGGTAGAGAGAAGGTAAGAACAACAACAGCAACAAAAACAAACGTCGCCTTTACGTTCCACACACTCGCTCTGTCGTTCCAATTTGTTCCTCATCTGAATGGGCAGTGGAAAATACACATACAAATACAAAAAAGTAGACTATCTCAATACCGCGATAGGAGAGCACGAGAGGGAGCTGCGCAGTCCGCATTAGCATTCGTCACGTGGACAGCTTGCACAAACGCGTTGCCACAGAGGAGTTCATTGGCATGCAACTAAGCCGGAGCTCTTTAAGTTGTTGTTTCAATGGTTGTTTTTGTCTTTTAGGACTTTAGAAGTGAACAGCGATTATGGTACCAGAACAATTACACGGAGTTAATAAAATAAAGGTTGATCTTTTCGAAAAAAAAAAAACACGAAAAAGGAAAGCGACCTACCAAAAACATTGACGACCGCCATGACTTGCCCTCATTTGTTCTCCCTTGTATTCAGAAGTGCTCGGAGGTCATCGTGGAGCTTGACGACACACACCAAAGCACGACAACAATTAAATTAAATTTCAAACGACACAATACAAAGAGAAAGTAAAATCATCAAGAGGGTTTATTTAGATGAGCCCACGGCTCATTGGCAACAGTAGTTCCTTGACAGGAATAACAGCAGCAGGAACAACAACAACAAATATATGAATCGCAGATTAGTTTAAACGGGTACGTTAATTGTGATAACGTTTCACAGAGGAGGAGTTTACGGGGGAAAATACTTCTGGTTTACACACACAGAAAGTCTGCCCTTCTGCCCACACCACGGCTTCTTTATCACTAAGTTCTCTTTCCCTCGAATAACCTCGCTCTTTTCCGTCTCTCTCTTTTTTTTCCCCAGGTTTTCCCTCGTGCCTCTTCCTTCGCCTAGGATGAGGTGTTGGGCACACCGGATTCCGTCACCGACTGAATCTTGGCCTCCACGTAGGTGCGCGCGCGCTCCTTCACGGCCTCCACGTCGGCCGGCGTGCCGTGCAGCTTCTCGAAGGAGAGGAACCGCGTCAAGAGCTGCTGCATCACCTTCGCCGAGAAATTCATGGCGACGGTGCGCTGAAAGATCTGTCGCACCTGCAGCGCCGACGCGGTGGGGTCCTTGCGATTCAGCAAGCCGGTCTCTTGGTCAATGTAGGTCGACCACACATCCGAGCGCTTGGGAACCTTGCGTAAAAGACCTTCGAAGAGGGCCCTCCCGTTCTCGGGACTGCCGTGCTTGTACTCGTGGATTGCAATATGGACGATGGTTAAGGCGGCGTCCTCACGCTTCAGCACCTCGCCCATGTCCTTCAGCGTACGCTTCAGCTGATCACGTTTGCCCTGGTCCACCAGCACAACGCCCAGCCGCTCCCAGGTCCGACGCTCCGTGCGGAACTTGCTTGTCATGACGCGGCACAGCGCCAGCAGCTGGTTCGGCTTGCGGGAGGCGGCGTAAATGTCGGCCAGACGCTCAAACAAGACCAGCTGATTTAACTGGCGCTGCTGAGCCCTTCGAAAGACCGCCGAGAGCGACTCCTCGGTGCCGTAAAGGTTCTCCACGTTCAGGTACGCCACCCACACGTTGAGCAGCTCGTCCTTCTCACGCACGCCGATGGTGCTGAGGGCCTTCTCGGCCACCTGACGTGCGGCTTCGTACTGCTGCAGGGCGATGTGGTGGGCCATGAACTGTGTCCACAGGTAGCTGCTGTTGGGGTTGGCCAAGAGGAGTCGCTGAAACTCCTCGGGACTCGTAGGCAGCGCCTTCTCCATGCCGCGTTCGTAGGCATCGATAGCCTCTTCCAGCTTACGCCGACGCGTCCGCTGCTGCGGGTCCTGCGCGGAGCCCTTGTGGCCGTCCCCAGCCGCCTCCTCATCATCGTCGTCTTCGCTGCCGCCGCTGCGTCGTGACTTGGCCGCGTACTCCTCCCTCCAGGGGAAGTAACCCAAGAGCCCGTACGAGGTCGAGGCAACACCTTTCGATTTATTCCTGGTCGTCGCTGCTGCTGCTGCTGTTGCAGGTGGTGGTGGTACGGCGGCCAAGGCAGCGCGGCGCACGGCGGGCAGTCGCTGAAAAGTCTGCGTGCGCTTCGACAAGATGACAAACGGCATTAAGTCGTACAACGCGGGAACCTCCGGGGAGAACTCGACGACAAGCTCGATGGTGTGGCCCACGATCGGAGCCGCCGCTGCGCTGTCTGCATTTCCAGCCCAGTTGTACATGTAGTAGCCCAGCACGGTGGTGGGGGTGGACGCCACGTCTTCGTCGTGGTCCTCACCTGGCATGCGGACCTGTACCGGGATGTGCACGACCGCGCAGCCGTCATCCGTGGAGGACAGCAACACCGTGCACGAGACAACATCGCCAGGGTGGAGCATGGAGAGCGCCATCGCAGAGACAGCGGTGTCCAGCGGCGTGCCCTCCACCACGGCGGGCTTCGCCGTCACGTTCACCACGTCCGCTGTCACGTCGTAGTTCAGCAGACGCACCTCAATCGCGGTGGTGCCGCTGTGCAGGTGGGTGCGCTGGGCGTGGCCGCCCTCGTAGTCCTCCTCCTCCTCCGCTGAGCTATCCTCGACCTTGTCCGCTGTGGTGCGTCGCGCCGCCGTAGAGGACGTTGAAGGCGAAGACGCCGGCACGCCCTTCGACAAGTTTTCAAAGGCAGCAACGGCGGTCATGTTCGGTGCGATGGTCAGGACAGTGCCTTTGGCGGATGCGCGCACGACACGTGCGGCGGTGGTGGTGCCGATACCGATGAGCATGTGCTTGCGCAGGAGGCGCTGGGCGAGCTGCTGCACCTGCAGAGGGTAGGTGAGGATGGCGCTGTAGCCCTCGCAAAGGTCCACCGTCAACAGACGATAGCCCTGTGCGTCACGGGCGCGGCGTGGAATGGCTGACACATGCTCGCGAGAGGAGAAGCTTTTAAGGAGACGCTCCGCCAGAGCATCGTCCCCGAGGGTGGCCTTTGTGAGGCGTCCAAATCCGTTGGATTCGGGCAGTTGGACCAGAATACCTTCGGGGGTGCTGTGGTGCACCCGGTACTCACGAAAGAAGGCAGACATGATATCTCCTTCTTTTTATTTCTTCTTTCCTACGTGAACAAAAAAGATAAAAGAAAAGGAGGATGACTAGAAGAAAACAATATAGACTAATTTCCTCTCTGTAGTTAAAGTGTTTGAAGTGCGTGCAAACGGGCACGGTAAAAGCAGAAAAAGAGAGAAAGATAAGAAGCGCATAAGCATATTGTGTGCGTGCGTGTGTGTCTGCATGTATAGCGTTCGCTATACGGGATCGCGGCGGCTTCGATGCACTGACCTCGACAAGGGAAAAACGAAAGATACGGGATCCTTGCGCGTACATCGTATGCCTGTTTGCAGTCGAGGATAACTGACACGTTAACTGAAGCGCAGCACGTAAGAGCGGGTGGTACGCTCAACGCACCTCGTTTGCCAAGGAACACATCTACCATGTGTGCTCAAAGAGCAGCTCCCATAAAAGTTTCGAAAGAATAAAACAACACAAATCTGCACAAGAAAAGAATGACAAACAACGACACATGCATGGACAGTTTTGATAGTTTGAGCTTAACGGATTGACATAGACGCTTAAAATTGAAAAAAAGGTGAGTTTAGTCTTCGCCCTTTGATGAAGTACGTAGGTGGTGCTCGTGAGGAGAGAGGTCGCAGGAGCTGAGCGTTATGGAAA
The DNA here is from genome assembly GCA_030849845.1 of Crithidia brevicula. Lineage (NCBI taxonomy): Eukaryota > Euglenozoa > Kinetoplastea > Trypanosomatida > Trypanosomatidae > Crithidia > Crithidia brevicula. Next base: position 59,752 of record JASAOD010001907.1, on the reverse strand, counting down.
AGAGAGCAACATATATATATTATCTAGAATCTACAATATCGCACGCCTTCAGGCCGCAAAAAAAAAACAATCGCCACATCAACACAAATTCAGCATCCCTACGAATAAAGCAAAATCAATTGCTTTCATTTCTGTTGTTCCTCGGTACCTTGCCCACTCTCTCTCTCTCTCTCTCTCTCTCTTTCTCTCTCCCTTCACATCGCCACATCACAGCTTCGAGTTGGCGCTGGGCGAGAGGCTTCGTGACGCGCTTCGGGCACGCAGCGGCGAGGCTTCTCTCGCGTCCATGAAGGCCATTGTCGTCTTCGCCATCTCCACCGCACTGGGCCGCGCTGACGGTGGCGCGCAGTTGGAGAGAGATGCGTAGGTGCGTATGGGCGTAGAGTGCGAAGACAGACTCAACAATACATTCTCACCAGACTCACGACACGAGGTCGTTGCTCTGGACGGTGAGCCGGGGAGAGACAGCCGAGCTCTGGCTACGTTGGAGCCCGAAACCGTGCGCCGGCCTTCCCCGCCAAGACCACCACTGCAGCTGCTACCGAGCAGATCACCGCCATCACTCGACGACGGAGGAAACACAAATCGCAGGGAGCTGCGCGCGTGCTCGGAGCTGCGAGGCGGAAGCTGGTCTCTGCGATTGGCTAGCTCCTCAAAGCGTCGCCGCCAGTAGTTGGCGTCGTTGCGGGCCATCTCGAGCGGCGCGCGAACGGCCTTCCGCTCCTTCTCCAGACTCTCCCGCAGCTCCTCGTTGGCGCTGCACGCGTGTCGCAGCTCTTCCGTTACATTCTCCAGCCGTCCGCGCCGCATGTCCAAGATGCGCTGCTTCGACTGCAGCTCAGCGAGGGCGTTGCGGTGCTCTTGCTGGAGAGTGGCGTGGGCCTCACTCAGCCCAGCGAGCTGCTCCTCCAGCGCAAGAATACACTGCGCCTGTGCCGATGGTCGCGGGCTACGCGTGGGGCACGACGTTGCGCCTGGCTCACCATCCTTCACTTCATCCTCGTGGGCTTCGCGCTCGACGGAGGCGTTGCGTGAAAGCCACTCCTGCGCCGCTGCTAGCGCCGGCGAGAGCCCATTCAGAGTCCCCGACGCGCGTCCCTCCGTGTCGGGGCCCTGTAGCTGCTGCGAGCGGGATGTCTGTGGCAGCACAATGGAGGTGTCGCCCATCTCCGCCACCAGCTGCCGGCGTGGATTGGGCGACTCCCCTTCTCCCAGCGGCGCAGGGCTGCCCGTGCTGAGACGATGGCGCGGCGGCTCGCTTGTCACGCGCACGGTACGGCAACTTGTCTCAGCCGACATGGTTGACTCCGCAGTGATCAGCGTGCGACGGCGCTGGCTCGGCACGTCAGGACCAAAGACGCACGCATTCAGGTGCTCCACTGCGGCACGTGCCTGTGCGAGAGGCGTTGCGTAGTCCTGCATGGCTTTGGTGAGGTCGCGAATCTCGCTTGCCTGCGTGTGTAAGAGCAGCTGGCATTGCTGCAGCAAGGCGGCCTGCGTGGCGGCGCGGCTGACGGCGTCGTGGTGCGCCGACTCCCACACATCTACCTCCTCTTGGAGGCTCTGCACGCGGTCCACGTAGCCGTCACGCTCTTCTTGCAACGCGCTGATCGTCTCCTGTGCCGCAGTCAAGTTGTCCTGCAGCTGTGCCACGTCGGCGCGTAGGTGCTGCAGCCGTGCCTGCTCGGACGCGCGCTCCTCGAGCAGGGCGCTGATGCGGCTGCCGTCTACGCGGTCGTCAGCTGGCGTGGAGAAAGCGGAGGAGGAGGCGACAGCCGCGTCAGACAACTTTCGTGTCGCGGGCGCGGGGAGGTCGTTTGCGGAGAGCCCACCAACTCCGCTGCCATCGTGTACGCTGCCGCCGGAGAGTGCTGTGAGCACCGCGTATGAATCGTAGAGCGTGGCCGCACCGCTGCTGCTTTTTTTCTCAGATCCGGCAAGCTGTCGCAGTTTACTGTGCAGACGCTCAATTTCTTCCTTGGCGGAGTCCAGCATGCGCTTGAGCTGCGCGGCGGTCAGCTCTCGATTTACGACGGCGTTGTTCTCGATCGCCTTGGCGCGTGCGCCGAAGCGGAGGGTGGAGAGTGTCTCAGATGCGTTATAGGGCGAAGGGCTGCAGCAGATCACCAACGCCGTGTGCGAGTTGCCGCCCAGCGAGTCCTTCAGAATCTTCGTCAGCACGCTGTTCCGGTACGGCGTGTGCGTGGTGGTCTGATCGGTCAGCGACATGATCACCATGCCGAGGGTGGAGAGGGACTTGTTGATCAGCTTGGCCTCTTCAAGACGCAGCCCCGTCGCGTTAGTCTTACCCACCTTTTCGCTGCCCGCCAAGTCCACCAAGTACAGCTTCCCCACCATGGAGACGCACTGCTTGTGATTCACGCTCTTCACCGTGAGGTTCAGAAGGCAGTGACTGCGGCTACTCGTCTCGTTCATCGCGGTCGCGGACGTCGCTCGGTACTTCAGACCTGTCTTGACGAGCTGCAGCACCTCTCTGGCGGAGGAGACGTGCGGCATCCGGCAGCCATCGATGTAGAAGGAATTGGTCGCAACATCCTCGCGCAGCTGCAGCTTGCGCGTTGGACGTCGACTGCCCAGTACACCACTACTGCTTGCCGTTGCTGGGACGAGTAAGTCGCGAATCTGCTCCATGTACACCTCGACAAAGAACATCTGCACATCGAACTCAGTCGACGGGTCAGCATCGGCGATGGCCTGGAAGATGTCCTGCACAGCGCGGGGTATCACGCCGCTCATGGCGTCCTTACTGAAGGCCGTGCGGTGGCGGCGCTCCTGGGTGGCGCTGAGGTGAGGACGAGAGCTGCTGTGGCGAGGAAGGCCCAGACCAGGTTTTGTGGCCTTTGCGGTGCCCTTCAGATGGTAGGCGGACATGCCGGCTTTGGTCTGTAACGTGTTGACCTGGCGGAGTTCGCCCAGCGGGGTGACGGTGGCGCCACTTCGAGAGAAGGAAGACGCGGGGGCCGCACGCACGGAGGACCGAGCCAGCTCTTCCTCGTCGTCTTGCTCCTCCTCTGCTTCGCTCTCATCTGCAGTATTGCCGTCATCGTCGTAGGGACCGTCGCCGTTCTGATCAGCCTCTCCCACTTCCTCCTCGTTGGCGTCCTTCACGTTCTCCGCCGGCAGCGCGGTGGAGGAGCGAGTGGAAGACGCCACTCCCTCCTTCATCGACCAGGCCCCACCCTTCAGATCACCAAACATGGTGTGCGTCTTTCCGCTGCCAGTCTGACCGTACATGAAGATCGTCCCGTTGTACCCCGCCATGACGTCGGTGACGATGGGCCGGGCCACGTGCTCGTACACATCTGCCTGCCCAGCCTCGGGGCGGAAGACACGAGAGAACGTAAAGGCGTGCCGCTCTGCGCTGCTGCCCGCATCGTTCGCGATGCCGCTATTGGATATGTTCCCATCGAGCCCAGTGCCGGTGTTGCAGACGATGGTGTCGGTGGATCTGCTTGGGTAGGCCACGCAGAGGTCCTTGTGCAGCTGCTTCTCACTGCTATTGAGGGGACGCACACGGCAGCAGACCTTTACGTGGTCTACTGGGTCGCGAGTCGACTTCATTACGTGGTGAAGATGTGGTGTTGACGATCCCTTTAGTTATATATATTGTCTGCTTAAAACACACAAACAAAAGTTTTTGCACAATAATTAAAGTCTGCTAAACTTGCGTCGCTTTTGATCCCAATCGTCTGCCTTTTTTTTTGGGGGGGGCAAGAAAAGACAACTAAAGAAATACTAAGGAGTTGACACTGCAACGGTGCGTAGGGGAGAACAATTTTACCGAATGTATTGCTGTTGTGTATCGATATCTAGGAAACAGAAAGCAAACAAACAAAAACTGTAAAGGTGAGTAGATAATGAGAAGAAAAAAAAAACGAAATCGTCGAAAAATCTAGAAACCAATTGTGTGCGAAATCAGGTCAATTAAGCACAGGCTCTTTCGGCTTTTTTATTATTTGCCGTCGCGTCTTCGTTTTCTGCGATAGCGTTGCTCAGCCTATGCGTGGATCTAAAAACAAAACAAAACAAAAAAGAAGGGCGAGGAAGTTTGTCTCTAGTCTCCGCTCCTCAGTCTAATATTAGGCTACGTAAACGCATGCGTAAAGGGGGCAATGCTCACAGGCACCGCGAGATTCATTAGCAGGAGAAAGAGAGAGAGAGAGCGAAAGAGAGCGAAAGAAGTAGATTGAGTAAAACAGAGATGATATTTGAGCCGGATCGCTGAGAGGGAGAGAGAAGTCGCGTTCGATTGACGAAACACAGGAACAATGCTGCCTTGACACGGCAGCAACGCTCTTAGTGTTATTGAATACACATCAGAAACGTCTAGTCGTTGAGCTCCCCGGTGAGCAATAGGAGACCAGAAAAAAAAAAAAAGGCAGGTGACCTCTAAAGGCTCTCATGGTACTAAATGCTTCCTCAAAGATACCGGAGCAGCTCTTCACCGTTTTTTTTTTTGTTCTTGTAGCGATATTCTGAACAGAAGGATCTATCTTTAAAAGCAATCTAGAAAAGATGAAGAAGAAAAAGCAATTGTTGCATCATCTGTGCGAACGTGTAAGATCGTCTAAAAAAAAAAAAAGAAACACACACACACACACTTGGAGTAGACAAGAAAAGGGAAAGCAAAGATGACATTTGCATGTGTGTAGATAGATGCACTAACACATTGATAACAACAACAACAACAACAACAGAAAAAGGTGGTCTAGATGGGTTCAACGCGGCGGGGTGGCAAGCCCAGATGCACCACCTCATGCACTTCCCCCGCTTCCTTTGTGGACAGCAGACTTGTGGCGTGTTGCGGTCGTCGCACAGCGGCCTCCCGCCCAGAACGTGAGCGACTTCGCTGGCGAGACGACAGCTTTGCCTCGTCCACCCTCCTTCGCCCACTGGTGTTCTTCAGCGGGCCAACAAGGGCGGACATGCTCTCTCGACAATCGTCGCTACTGTCCTCGACGTAGTGATAGCTGTGCGCGTACGACGTGGGCTGTTGTGCGTTTGGTAGAGGTGATCGATTCCGACGATGGCCTGCTGGGGGTTGTGGGGCGGGAGAGGCCAGTTGCGTACCACTCCCTGTCGATCCACCGCGCGCCCCACCATGGCGGCCACCTCCGCTCTTGTCTGCTGCATGAATGGTGGTGGTGGTGTGGCACGCGACTGCCGCTGATTTCGTAGCATTATTATCGTCCTCACAACCTTCCCCCATCGGCTCAGGTTCGTGAATGTCCACTGCGGCCACACGTCTGCCCTCACTGTCTAGGGAGCTGAGGCGTCGAGGTTTGAGCTCGACCGTGTTGTGCATGATGCCTTCTACAATGCCAGTGGGAGCTGTACGGCGTCGCTGATGCGTGTTTGCCGTGGCCGTCATCATTGACGTGCGAGGCAATACAAGCGGAGTTTTATTTTGGCTTTTGTCGTGGACCACATCCGTCTGACGAATCAGCGTCGGCCTGTGCAGCGGCAAGGCAAGCCGCACACCATCCCCCGCGCCAGTCACCTGCATTGAGTCAGTAATTGCGTTGTGCTGGTCAGAGGTTAGCGGCTCCTGCTGCGATGTTGTCGCGTGTTGCACATCACGTGCGGGGCGACGTGTTGGAGAGCTCCGCGCAGCAGCACCCACCTCCGCAAGGTCAGCGCGAGCGCCGCACAGTGTCGCGACCGGTGCCGCGCACGCCTGAGCAAACTGTGAGGGCCGATAGGTGGTGCTGACGAGAGAGGGCGTAGAGCGGGCGGAGAGCTCCTCATTTGCCCGACTATGGAGCGCGTGCGACGGCGACGGCAACGAGGTATGCGGAGCCGAGGCTTTCTTTCCTACCTTCGCGGACAATTCTCTCGTGACCACCGCCACCAACGCCTCCTCCTTCTCCTCGGCGGAGAGGTAGTGCAGCTGTTGACGCATCTCACCGACGTCGATGTCGTCTTCGTGATCGTCTAGGTCACACGAACCGCTGCTGATGGTGCTGACGGACTCGTTCGGCAGTTGGTAGGGTGGCACGTTGCTCATACCACTCACCTCCGTGCTGCCGCACGCGCCCCGCTGCACCTCGCGTTGGTACGGTTGGCCCACAAAAGCGTCGCGCTGCGTTCTCGTGGTGCGTGGGCCCGTCCCAATGCTCCAATGAGCGTGATTCATGCTTTGTTGCTCGTCGCTACGCCTTCGCCGCTCCGCGTGCTTGTCGTCGAGTCGCGGCTGCGCGGACGAGGCCCTTCCCTGACTAAAACCCGCTGACGACGCGGCATCTGCTGTTGCTGCTGCTGATGATGATGGAGCAACCGCGCTTTTTTTTTCCACTTCCTTTCCGCGTGTGCCTCGCGCCTCAGCTTGCTGGCTCTCGCGCAGGGCGTAGAGAAGCTTCGCAGACTCCGTGCGGCGGCGAAGCTGGCGGGCGTACGTGCCTTCATCCACATTGCTCAGCTCCTGGCGAGCCACTTCATCCGTGGAGTCCGTGTCGTCGTCCTCCGCTCCGAAGTCTGTCACCTGCGGCTCGAGTAGGCTGACGTCCCTGGGAAGGGCCTTTTGGGTGTCACCAACGCTCTCGCTGCCGTCTTCTTCCTCGTTGTCTCGTAGGGTCTCACGGGAGAGAGACACCTCGGCTGTAGCAGGTGCACCACTATCTATCAACGCTCTTGGAGATGCGCGAAACGCTTCTTTCACTTTCGTCCAGGAGGACCACTGCTGAGGAAGCGAAGAGCTTTCTTTTCCCGGGGGGTCTCTCTCGTTCTTCGCTTGCGCACGCCGCAGCTGCGCGATCTCGTCGGTCGTTCGCTTCAGTGCACCGGCTTGTGTGTTCACGTGGTTCTGCAAGATCACTACACTCTGCTCCAGTCGTTGCTGATGCGCTTTCATTCGATGGAGACAGCTCGCAACAGCCACGAGGTGGTGGTGCAGCATCGTATTCTGTTCGAGCTCCGAGGCGGTGTGGGTGCCACGTGGGCAGCAGCCCAACATTGCAAAAGGACAGATCAATAGATCCTCTCGATCGCTGTCCCTCAGGGCATTTCTATAGTCGACTGCATCCTCGCCGTGCCCGTGCCCACCAGACGTGGAGGAGAAGCGACCTTTCTTCTGCTTCTCAGACATCGCAGTCTTACTTTCGCTGTCGCCATAATCGCTGCGACCCGAGAGCGGCGGCGAGGTGAAGGCATCGTGACTTGACTGCGAAACAAACTGCAGCGCCTTAAAAGGCGCACTTCTCTCCGCAGCTGTCTCGGTGGCGTGGCCTCTCTCGTTTGCAGCCGCATGAAGAGACAGGCGGGGCAGGGGCGAGCGACGCGGTGGAGAAGCCGCAGCGCTGCCACTGGCGATCGTGGTGTCGACGCTGTTCTGCTTCGTGCTCTCGTTTCCGTCTGCCACGCCATCGCCCATCTCCGTTCCACCACTAGGTGAGCGCAGCCCAACTGGGAGCACTTTGTCCTCTTTCGTTGCGCGATCCGCAGGGCCGCCGTAGATATCTTGGTTGGTGCTGCTGTGGTGTTCGGCATGCGTCTTTATCGCGTCGTCACTGATGGAGGAGCGGAGAGAGCTGACGGGTGTTGGGCTCACTAGCATCGGTCGGTAAGAGAAGATTTGAAGGCCTGCAGATTGCTTGGCAGTGTGGTGCGTGCTGTCCCCTTCACTCTTCATCGTCGGTGCAGGCGTGGCAGCTGCAGCCTCTGCGCGAGCTTGCTCGGCTGGCTGGGGTTGATGTTGACGTAGTCGTGCCATGGAGGCGCGGCGCGAAGGCACGTGTGGCTTGGCGGACGTCGGCGGGTGCACAGAGATGGCGTGGCTGATGTCCCCCGGAGAGTCTTTCTGCCGGACCTCAGCGTCTACCTCGCCAGACCGCTGGCGTCCCAACTCGCTCACCTCGATCTTCTTCTCATACACAGTGGTCTGAGCAGGTTGCTCTTCTTCACTGAAGGGGCTTGCTCGCTCGCTGTTAGGGCAGTTGGCATCGTGTAGGACAGAGCGCAGCGCTGGGTAAAGGGGCGCTGCCGTCGCCTCTTTCCCGGAGTGAGCGCGTGACGCGGTGGAGGTAAGAGGCGGTGTGTGCGATGCGCCATTCTTCTCCCTGTTCTCATCGACGGGCAGCGGCTTTGTTGTGGAGGCGGACACGTGCGCTGCGGCCGATCGATTGCCTTTGGCTTTTAACGCGGTTTGGTCGTGTTTACCAGCGGTGACGTCGTAGGAAAGAGACGTGTTGGCCTGCAGGGTGCTGAGTGGCCTGCGAGGTTCCTCTACGAGAAGGCTCTCCATGTCTTTTTGTTTTTTCCTGAAGTTTTTGTTTTTGTTTTGTTATTACGTGTTCACTTTCCTCGGTAAGCGCAGAGGGCCTTCCTAGTTCTAAATTCTATCAGAAGAGGCCCTCGCTGTTGGTTATTGCCGTTGCAATACTTTGCACCTGCGTTGTTTAGCGAGCCTGCGGAAAGTGTGTTATGTTTGTGTGTGTGTGTGTGTGTGTGTGTGTGTGTGTGTGTGTGATGCAAAGAGAAATTATAAATAAAGACAGAGGAGAAGCTGACGGAGAAGAGGCGCCGAAAACCACGCAAACACACAATTGCACTCCTGCTTTCTATACCACTCAAAGCCTGTGCATGACCAAACACAACGAGCACTTTTTTTTTTTAAGAGACACACAAGATTCTCTGTGAAACTCGGGTTTCTCTGCAGGACTTAAAAGGTGGCGTTTGTGCGTTTGCTGCCCCTTTTTCCTTTGTTTGTGTGCGACGGGCACTCCAGTCGAGGAATGCTCTCAGCCATCGTTGCCTCTCGCGACATTGAATCTGCAGTGAAGACTGTAAAGACGTCGGCTGTCAACTGCAATTCCCAGAACTATTATTATAGATTTTGGAGTAAATCGAATAAAAGCAGTCATCAAAAAACACAAGCACGAAGACAAAGGTATTATGATGCTTTCGTTGTTGTTGTTGCTTGCTCACAAGATGCCCTTTCTTATGTCACGCCGAGGTCCATCCACTTCAGCTTCTCCCACTCCGCCTCCGAGTAGCCATGCAAGAGGAGGCGTTTCACACGCAGCAGCATCGCCTCTTCCGTCTCCGCGGCGTCCTCGGCGCCGTCCGGCTTCTCATGAACAGCGCGGTGCCGCTCGCCCTCTCTTAGACGCTGCGCCAGTAGTCGAAGCAGTGCTGCTTCCTCCGATTCGATAGCGTCTGGAAATGCATCACTGCTGTCCATGTACCGACCTCCATGCAATTGCCGCAACGGGGACGAAACGTATGCCACCTCGCCGTCCAGTGCCTGCTGCGCCGCTGCCGGTGCTGTCATCGAGCACGGATTGTTGGGCAGTCGCCGCGACAGCAGAGACGTCGGCTCCGTCACCTCACTTGCGACGGCCGTCGGTGACACGTGGGGTGCGTCACGATGCTGAACAAGTTGGTTCGCCTCGCCTACAGAGTAGATGCACAGCTCATCCACGCTGACGCAGACGCACGAGACAGTGCGGCCAACGGCGCCGCGTAGCAAATTTGCGTTGACCCCCGTTCTCGTCGACGGCGTTGTTCCCTCTTTCGTACCGCCCGCGCCATCGCCGCCCGTATCATCCTCGACGGCAGACGCGCTGGCGGGTAAAAATGGCATGGTAGAGGACGGCCCGGCCATGAGGGTGAAGGAGCTGCAATCCTCCTTCACGGAACACTCGACCACGGAGAGGGTGTCGCCGTCAATCGCGTAGCACGTGCCATTCGCGGCCACCAAAACCGTACAGAAGGTGTTGTCTTGCTGGACGTCCCGCACACAAAACACACGCGCGCGCTGGACGAGTGGGCTATCGCCGATGCGTGCGGCCCAGAGACACTGCACGCGAAGCACCACGGCGTCTTCCTCGTGGCGCCTCGACCGCGAGGAGGCCGCGACGCTTCCGTTGGCCAGTGGCGATGTTGGAGTTGGTGGTCGCAGTGCGCTGAGGTGCTGCGGCAGTTGAAGCGAAGTTTGGCTTCTGCGTCGCCCAGCTACATCGTTGTTTGTGGTGGTAAGGGGTGTGTTTCCGTTGTGTTGCGCGCCCATTAGAGAGACCGAGTTCAGTTGCTTGACTGCTGATGCCACACTGGCTGTGTCAAAGCTTCCTGCTGCAGCTGCTGTTGTTGCTGACTGCGAAGACGGCAGCGGCGAGGATGTCGACGCACCCAGCAGCGGGCCAGGGGTTGGCTGGGGAAGATAGATGATGGAGGTGTGCCTGTGCGTGCTTTTTTTTCTGTGCGTGTGTCGTCGAGCGAACGCCTCCGCTTTGGAAAAGGTGCGGGCCTGCGCAGGGGAGGAAGGCGAAGATGCGGGTTTCTGCAGAAGCGAAGGGCGGCCCCACGTACTCGCATTTTCCTCTGTGCCGTCACCGCACATCTTTCTCTTCCGCCCCAGTAGCTGCCAAGGACATGGCGGATGTCGCAGGTCGTAGAGACGCACCGTGCGTCCAGTGCGATGGCGTGCACGTCGACTCAGCGACGAAAGCTTGGCCACGGTGAAGCGCAACTCGAACGCCAACCCATCTTCGCAACTGAGAGCCACGGCGACCTGCGAGGCACCCACCGAGACATCGACAGAGGTGGGCAGCCGCACATCGCCGCCTTCGCTGCCCGTAGCAGTGACCGCAGCTCCGCGTTCGTGAGGATGATCGCCTGGAGACCTCGACGACGATGGGTAGTGGTGGTGGTGCGTGCGCTCGGCAGACCCGCTGCGACGGCCATGACGACGTCGGCCTAGTCCGTGCTGATCGTCCAACTTCGCAAGGTCCATAAGGGAGGTGTGCGTCCCACTGGCCGCCATGGCACCGCTTCCCGTATGGCTATGCTTTTCCATGGTGTGGCCCTGTCTTAGGAGTCCAGACGCTGTGGGGCCTGTGGTGGCGGTATCCGCAGCCAGGCGGCGGCGCAACAGCGTGGTCGGCACGCTCTCGGCTCGCATCCGTGCCAGACTACGCGCCAGCATCGACGGATCAACGGAGGTTTTAACACCCTTGCCGCCTAGGGACGGCTTCTTTCCGCCCCTGCGTTGCCGATCTCTTCCATCGCTGCTTTCACTAGCGCTGTCGTCGCTGTCACGCGAGGCCTCCGCGGAAGTATCGTGGTCGGCGCCGGTGCTGTCACTCGTGCTGTCCGTTACGGAGGAGTCGCCATCGCTAGAGGTGCTGGTGCTTCGATAGTCGCCGTTGTCAACCAGCGCGTCTTCTTCTTTTTCCTCTTCGTCTTCGTTCTGTATTGTGGTGCGAACGTGGTCCCGCGCTGGCAAGCTGAACCGTACACCTTCAGAGGGTTCCTTGGTCATTTCACTAGAGCGCCTTGCACGAGCTACGCGACGCGTTCGCGCACTGCCCTCGACCACGTTCCCATCTTCGATATCCTCGTCGCTGCCGCTTCTCCTGCTACTGTTGCTGCTACCTCGGCCCACCTCATGATCCGGGCTTCCCTGTTCGCTGGAGCCGCTGCCGTTGACGCTGTCGGCCTGCACCGCCTGGAGACGTGGTGGGCGGCGTGCCCACTGGGGCTGCAGTCCCTGTCCGCTGCCGCTGTGTTCCAGTGTCGCCAGCCCCAACACGGATGCAGGGCGGAGAGTGTTGCTCACGCTCACGGCCTCCGTCTCCTCACCGCCGTCGCGGCTGCTGCGCACGCTCACCCGCTGCAGAAGACCTCTCCCCGCACTGCCGCCGCCGCTTTGAGCCGTGCTGGCTCGCTCTGCAAACACATCGGAGTTCTCGCGCAGCCCGGAGACGGAGGAGGGAGAGCTGATGGAGAAGAGAGAGGTCGAGTCGCCACGTGGGATCGTCCGGTGGCGATGGCTGCCGTGACGCACACGTCGCTCGCTGGCTGCGGAGAGGGAGCCGTGGTGCTCGTGCGTGCTGCTCACGGGACCAGCTGACGCCTGTGAGCGTTTCCTACCGGTCGTCGTTGCAGCCTCTCCAATGCTGTCCGACAGCGTCGTTGCCGCTGCTGCTGCTACTTCGGGCGGCGCCGGTGCAGCCTGCAAAGGCGGAACGTCGAGAGTGTGCTGCCCAAGGTGCAACGCCCAGAGCGGCTTCACCAACACCGGCCGGCCCATCTCTGCGGCTTGGATGGCTCGCTTGCGTGCCTGCCGTCGCTGCTGACTCGTTGTCAGCTGCGTCCCCACCATCTCCGCTCGCATGCCCCCGCACTGCTCACTCGCGGAGGGGGTGACCACGTTGGTTCCTCGCGTTTCGTGAATACCACCACCACCACCACTGTTGCTGGTGTTGCGTGTTGCGTCGACCTCGCCCGACAGCAACCGCTCCTGCTGCCCTGATCGAATCCAGGAGCCGCCTCCACTGGCAAAGGTGTCCGTTGCTCTCACGTTCCCATTCCGGTTACTGCCTTGTGAAGGAGGCGGTGGCACGGCCGTTTCGCCCTCTCGAGGTGCACTGGAGCCACGCAGGACCCGCCGCGCAGGTCCCCCGTTCTCCCTGCCACCGAGGGTGTCAGCTGCGTGATGCATCGCCAGCGATGGTGTGCTGGATCGCAGTACTCCGCCACTGCCAGCCCCGCCACCACTCACGCTGTTTGGATGAAAGGACATTCCACTCCCGCTGCTTGACAACTGCCTCTTTTGTACCCCATCCGCAAATGTTGACTGCGGTGAGGCAGCTGGGGAGGGTGTTTGTGCTGCTTGCTGCTGCTCGTGGGGTGGCGCTTGCTGCTGCTGTTGTCGCTGCGTGGGTGCGTCCCCGTGCAATTGCAGCGTCAAGGGTAGATGCGCACTCTTGGGCTGCAGCTTGCGCCACTGCTGCAGCTCGTTCAGCCCCGCCGGCAGAAGAATAAGATGCGTCGGAGTTGCGATGAAGACCAGCGGAACATAGAGGTGTGACTGCGGCCCAGGCGTGCGGTACTCCGCGGTCTGCGTGGAGGTGATGGAGGACGCTCCCGTTGTCTTGGACGAGGTCCGCTTTGCAGCGTGCCGGCCACCACTGTTGTCGTACACGGAGATGAAAGAGGAGCTCGTCGCTGCTCGGCGTCCCTGTGCGCCTGCTGTGGGAATGGTGAAGGCCTTCACCGATGTAATTGGGTCGTGCACGAAGACAGAGAGCAGGCAGCTTCCGGTGGCGATAGAGTAGACGTAGAAGCGGCGGTCGTAGGAACCGAGAAAGACCAAGTCCGCGTCGGCCTCACTCGAGAGATCCGCGCAGAGGCAGTTGGAGGGAACGTGGAAGACGTGCGTCGGCGGCGTGGCGGGCTGATTCGCCACCTCCGCCAGCATCGGGTTCGTCACCGAGGTGTGCGATCGGTGGTGCACCGTAGCAGAGGGAGATGTAGACGCTGAAGCGGTGGAGCCCGGTGTGCTCCCCAGCGGGTTCATTGCATTCGTGTGATGGCTGTTGTGGCTATTGGACTGTCCGCGGGTGAAGGAGCTGGTGCTCTCCGTGCGCTGAAACCCGCCGCTCTCCGCCGTGCTTGAAGGCGTGCGCGTGCGTCCACGTGGCTGCTGCTGCTGCCGGTCCGGGCTCAAGAAATGATCAATCACCTCACACTGCCCCTCGAGCGTAATCAGGACGAGGCGATGCTGAATTGGGGTGTAAAGCACGACGGAAATCGTGGCGGCCAGCACGCGCAGAAAGAGCGGGGCTCGACAGTCGGGCTTCACCACGCAGAGCAGTCCTTCCGTGGTGCCCACGATAACTTCCTCCACACCGTCGTCGTCGACGTCGTAGGAAACCATCGCGTTGGCCAACACAGAGCCCTCGGAAGCCAGTTTGCGAAACTCCCAGCTGTCCAGCAATATGGAGGGCAATCGGCGCTGCTTTAGAAAAGGTTGCGGGTCGCTGGGAGTGGATGTTGCGGGGGAGGCTTTGGTTTCATTCCCCTCTGTGGCTTTTGGGGAAGGTGGATGCAGGGCGGTCGCATCGTCCAAGGCAGATCCGATGTGAATGGGGATTGAAGTTGACGACGCCTCCTCGTAAGGTGATGAGTGCATTTCTGTGTGCGTGTGTATTACGTTGTCGGTGCCTCTATTCGGAGAAGCCAGACATCAATGTAAAAAAAAAAAAAAAAAGATACGACCGACAAGCTGAGTTTCTGCTTCCACGTGAAGTGGAGGCCTGAGCGGCAGTCCTGTCAAAAAAGGGGGTAAAAAAGATAAATACGCTAGTAAAATCTAACAAAAGTAACCGCAGAGAGTCGCATACCAAATGCAACACTGAATAATAAAGAGGAGAAACAGAATGGTAGTCGCACGCGTCTGCTTTGCTAGCGAAACTATCCGAATGTAAATGGTGCTTATTTGCTTCTCCTTTAGTGCACCTCACGAAAACAAAGCAGTGAAGATTCTTTGCAATGACGAAAAGCCGATGAGGAATGCATCGAAGTACAAAAGGAGTGGAAGGCAATGCAGAGATGCAGAGACGACACCACAACCAGAAACAACAATAAAAAACGTTGCATATAAAAAAAGGGGGCAAGGATACAGTTGAGACACACAGAGGAGGCAAGAAGAGCAGAAAATTCCGTTGAGAAAGGCCGGAGCAGTGCAGAGAGCCGCAAGCGTACACGCAAAAAAGGTACCACGATTGAGCCGGACAAAGAGAAGGTCGCTATGATCCGCAGTACGGCTTCCTCGTTCCTATACCTCTTCCTTGAAACGAAGGTTAGACGCAAGAGAAGCCCAAAAGCTCTTGCATTTTTTGACGTTTTTTAGATGTTTATTCGGCCGAGATTCCCACTGGGAGTTGGCCTTCCTACTGGCAGGGTGTCTCAGAATAGACTTATCAAAATAAGAGAGAGACCGCACAGCTTTTGTGTAGGGCAGAAGGGCGAGCGCATATCCGTGCTGACCTTTTTTTTGTGTATGAGTTTGTTCTGTGAAGCTTCTTAAAAGAAGACAACGGCGCGCTACTATCGATCAAATAGGAAGCGAAAAGAGAGAGAGTTCTGGCACCGCCGGTACACAGCGATTGTACCGCACAACAAACCAGTCATAAGATAGATTGATCAATGAAAAGAAATGTGAGGATACTGAAAGAAAAAAAAAAAAACAGCGATGATTCAAGAGCACAACGTGATTGTTATGTGCTAAAAGAATACAAAGACACGCTTTCGAGCATGCCAAATAACTCCACCCCCTTCATTTCTGTTTCCCGCCTGTATTCATGGGAGCAGCACTGGGAAGATCTGGGAAGGCTGTTTTAATACACGACTACACAAAGACAATTTTTGTCACACTCACACACACACACATACACATAAGCACAAACCACATCACGCGCAGAAGACAAAAGAATGCCAAGCGCTGCTCTTTTAAAGGGTGAAGATCCACCAAAAGGTCTCTCATCGCTTCGTGGCAAACTGTTCCACACGCTTGTCGAAGCGGCCGGGTGCGTGCACCAGCGGCACCACATCGCTTGCCTGGTAGACCTCCTTGAATGACACGTTGCTCTCGTCGCGCAGCATATCGTACAGGCGCTTAAACTCCTTCTGCGCGTGCCCCACACGGGAGCTCGGCACGCGACGGCCGCAATTCACATAGTTCACGAAATCTTCCACCACGTAGGGGGAGTCAGCGGTGCGCTGCACATACTCGTCCTGCATCGCGTCTTTGAAGTCCTGCAGGTGGTGGTTGTCCTTGTCCGCCATAAGAGACGACCCGTCTACGCCGCTTTCAGAGAGAAGCGTCTCCCACGCCTGACGCTTGTGTGCCTCAAACAGCTCCAGATGCTTCTTGATGATTGTCGCGTAGAGGGTGCGGTGACGGCGCGGACACATGAGGCTCACCGTCCCATTCTTAAAGTCGAACTTTGAGTAGTACTCCGCAAAGCGAAGCAGGCAGTAATAGACAGCCTCGCCAAGGCGCTCATCATCTTGCTGGATGCCCTCGTAGATGGCAGGCAGCTCGAAGGTGGCGAGTGTGGTGCGCACGTCCTTCAGCGTCAGCTCGCCCATATCTCCGGTGGGCCGAAAGACCGGAAGCAGCCCCAGCTCCTGCAAGACCATCAGGGCCATGGCGGTGATGGTGAAGCTGTTGAACATGAGCTTATCGGGGTGAATCATCTCTCTCGCCTTTCCCCACTCCTTGATAAGGTGAACATAGGCGCCGTAGAAGTCGGGCAGAATGTTGTGGATCTCGGCCAGAATCTGGGAGTTCTCCACGCCGCCGATGTTCCCAATGCTCACATCACAGTGGATGCCGCTGACAGGGTCCTCGAACTGTACGACGGGGATGCGGGCGTGAATGAATCGCACGCCTTCCATGCCCATATTGCCCGCCTCACGTGACACGCGTGTGAGGCGCTTTAAGTCACTTTCGCGGACGCTGGAGAGTCCGTGCAGCCACGGAGAGAAGTTGCGGTAGGTCAGCGAGAAGTCCGCGTCGCAGCCGGGCTTGCAGAAGCCCGTGACCAGCGAGCCAAAAAGCTCCACATTGGCCTTGTTCACGCAACGGCTGCAGAGGTCCATCATGCGTGCCTGTAAGTCTTGCACGGCGGCTTTGCCGGCATCGTCCAGCCGGGTGGCGCGGTACTGCGCGATGCTCTCCTTGATGAACTTCTGCTTTGCCGTGCTCATCCTGGCAAGCGTGTGTACAGATTGATCTCTAGGTGCACTAATAAGCAGATATCTGGGCTTGTGGACACCAGCTGAGATTCGTGATTAAATCTCTTCCTCCTTGGGGGGAATATACAGAAGAATTCCAGTGAGAGTCGTTGAATCAAAAATGCATGGAAAGGAATAAATAGGTGGCAGTGAAAACTAGTTGTAGAACAACAGCTGAAAGACATGCATGGCAGAAAAAATATATGAAGAAAGAACTATATGACGAAGACTCTTGTTGGACTGAAGGACTCAGCAAGACACACAATCGGACATAAGAGTGAGACGTTTGGCCAGCTCTTAAGGTCTGTTAAGCCAGAGCGGCTCAGTGTGTTTCCAAGCAGCGGCTTGCGTCTGCAGCCATCGATGATAAGCCTCGAGTACAAAGATTGGGTTCTTGATGCGTCCTATTGAGACGGAAAGTGTTACAACTGGAAAAGGTGAAATGATAGCCATGCAAAACATGAACGAGGAATCGAGGAGATCCTAAGCAGCTAAGTGCAACATAAGCAATAAGAGCAAGCGCAGTCACACCCCACATTGCGGTACTCTTCAACGTTCACAACGTTAAATATATATTGCCTCGCAGCTTCTCTTTCGATAAGAAAATGAATAAGCACAGCTTATACTTGTCCGAGAGAACGATGCCCTCGACTTCGCGTAGCTGTCGTTTCTCCATCTTCTCCACTTATCGTTGATGGTAGGCGCTCAGAAAAGGGGCGGGGCACTCACTCATCGTGTCACGCGCCATGGCCGACCACCACTGCTCCCCACCATCCACAATGTCCGCAGGGAGCTGAACGCGGAAAGAGAGTCCAGAGCCGTCCACGCCACTGCGCTCGCTCTCTGATGGGACCTCGTCCGAGGCACCTGGACCACCACTGCTGCCCTGGACGCCACCCACCCCTGAAGACCCACTCACTAAGCCGGCACCTCCCGGACGACGCCGGCGCGCGTTCGAGTGGCGCGCGGTGGATGACGATGAAGAAGATGAGGGCCGTAGCCGGGAGCGCAGGAAGCGCAAAAGAAAGAATTTGATGAGCTTTGGAATGAGGAAGAAGTCGCGGATGCGATATTGCGTCAAGCTAGAGTGAAAGGCCACATCGAAGACGGGGTCAGACATGAGCCACAGAGTGCCCTGAAGATAGGGCTGGGGCTGCGGCGACTCCACCGTGGCGGGTTCGTGCTCGAGGGCGAGACGCAGACGCACGTGCGCAGCGAGCATGCGGACATCGCTGATAGAAGCATAGGTCTGCAGGTATCGGCCGCGCGCGATGGGGATGTCTGCGTTGAGGGAGACGCTCAGCTGACCGCTGTACTCCACCTCCACTTCGGCTTCGAGCACCGACAGCGAACGTGTCGTGTCCGAGGCAATCTTAACCCCAGAGAAAGACGCAGACGTCGCTGGGCCTCCGCCAACAGGGACACCGCTGCCGTTGGATGCATCCGCCACACTCGCGCGACTGTGATTTGTCGCCGAGGCTGGCATGCTACGTTCACGCCCATTGTTACCACCACCACCGCCACCACCGTTCATCTCCTCGCCGCTGCCGCTGTGGTTGTTATTCGTGGTTCTGTGGCGCAGGTTCATTGCTGAGTAAGGTGGGGAGACGGCATCGATGGAAGGGGCGGCCTCGCTGACTCCTCGCTCCCCGATCTGTGGGTTTGGAGAGAGGTGGGAATGCAGGGAATTTGCCCCACTAAAGGACGAAGCTGGACCGTGCTGCGGCCCACTCCATCCCAATGTGGAGGCCGAGAGCGGCACACTGCCCCCAAAGGAGGCGTAGTGTTGTGGTCCCATGCTATTCGGACTACCGGCAGCAGACGTGCCGACCGGGCCACTCGGCACACCACTGAGTCCACCGCTAACAACACGCTGCCCCGCCAGCAGAGTCTCTGCGTTTCCGTTTACGTTGCCCTGCCCGGCGGCAGCGTTGCTGTTGACGGTGCCAGGGTTGCTATTGTTGCTGTTGATTGGTGCACCGGCACCGCCTCCGTGCGTCAAACAGATCGCCTTTACCATCGGTGGCTTCCCACCCCAGTCTTTTATGCGGAAGTCCGCAAACGACGCGATGCCCTTGTCCTCCAGCAACGCGCTGATCTGCTCCTCCAACTGTACCTTCAGCGTGTTCAGAAAAGGCAGGTCGGATGGGACCTCGGTGCCGCTCTCGTTGTCGGCATCACGTTCGCGATGAGACGGCGTGGTAGCCTCCGTGGTGTTCTTGGCGGAAGAAGTGGAGGCAGGGATGTGGCGGCCGTGCACCGTTGCTCCGTCGACCCCCACAGAGCTCTTCTCCTGCTGCTCTGCTAACGCGCAGTGCAGCATATCTAAAACGCCATTCACAGCACGCTGAAGCCAGATGGTCCCTTCTGCACTGCGGCGAGAGATGTGCGTGCGGCGGTTTGGGATGTGACGCAAGCGTTTTTGTTTGATGGCCAGTAGGCCGATGATGGCCGCGACAAACAGGACAACGTGGAAGAGCGTTGCCAGCATCGTTACCTCCTTTTTCTCTCTTCTCGTTTTTTTTCTTTCTTTTTTCGTGAAGAAATACTTGTTTTGCTTTCGCTTCTTTTTGTTTGTGTATGTGTGCTCCACGGAGAGCAGAAAATGGACTCTGTACGTTTGTTTCTGTAGCGGTATGGTGAGAGAAAAAAGAAAAAATAAGGGGAGAGAAAAGTTTCAACGAGAGCCGTGCATTCATAGAGAGAGAGAGATGGAAGAAGAGAAGCAAAAAAAAAAACCGGCAAATTACAAAGAGTAAAAATGTAGCAAAAACGCGACACTTCTCTGCCCCTTCTTTCATGTCAATCCGAATTTCATTTACGTTCACCTCTTTTCGGGATGTTAGTGCGTTCTCTACCTCATTTTGTAATTCAATACATTGCTTTATGGAGCGGAAATTGAGAAAAATTCCTCTGCGGCTGTTCGGCTCCCAGAGCTGCACTTCTTTCTTGCGCTAATCGTTTGGGGTGAGTCGCGCTAGTCAAACGGGTTGTGTGTTTTTCTTTTTTCTTCTTCCATTCTTTCTTTCTTCTTTTTCTTTGATGGCAAAACTAAAGACGGGTTGAAGCAATCCCCAGCGCACAGAGAACGCACGCTTTTTTTTTGTTTCTCTCGCACATACTAAGTCTTCCCATATACACACACACACATACCAAAAACGAACAGAAAATTTGCCAAACAATTTATTCACAAATCGAACGCAATACAACAAAAAAGGCGACGACGACGCGATTGTTTCACAAGAGAACGAATATGTAGGCTAAGCACCGGCCCAACGGACATTTCCGTCGCATGTCGCAACTAACCTAGAAGGCTGCTAACTAAGCAAAGGTGTAGACAAATAAAATAAAAAGGCAAGCACAGAATGTATATCAGCTTTTCTTCACTCAGAAACGATAACCGTGCTATGAAGAAGAAGGAAATCTCAAAAGTGAAAGAAGTGAAGGAAATGGAGTTGGTGAAAGACACTCCAACTAACTTCAATTCGTACAGCTATCGCTCTCTCTCGTTCTTTGTCTCTGTCTCAGTCCCAACATAATTTTTTTTTTATTTTTTTGATGGTGCTGCCACTCGAAGGGTCGGAGCAGTAACAACAAATAACACAAACACACACACAGAACGCTGTGGAGAAACCGAAGGAGGAATTAATGAATAGAAGAAAAAAAAAATACGCAATCACACCGCGGGGAAGAGCGGCGCAGTGGAGAAGTGCGGAGAAAATGGCTGAGACGAACATAGCCAGTTCCTTCGATAATAACACTAGGCCAATGCCAACGCACAAAAAAAAAAAGGGAGTTAACAATCAAAACATGAGAAAAGCGTGATCGATCAGCGTACCTGAATAGACTCCGCGATAAATCTTTTATTTATGTTACAAATACCTGATCCGGACACAGCGCACACGAACCACAGCTACGCGGGTCCGCTGTCATAAGGCATGTATAGATGTAAGCAAATGAGACAACGTAGGAGAGCAGCCTATATAAAAGCCCTTTATGGTTTTTCTTCCCCTGCTTTCGCTAAAGACCAAGAGGCAAAATTCTCTTCCGGATCTCCTCCTAGGCTCGGGAGTGTCCACTACTCCTTTCTAGAGGAGAACATTACTTTTAAAGAGCGCTTCGCGTTCACTACTCGAATTGCCCTAGTTCTGCGCAGGAGCTTCACGAGGCGGACGAGCGGCAGCGGCGCTGGGCTCCTGCGCGTGCTCTCCCTCCCTCTCCTCCTCCTCGACCTCTTCCTTCTTCTCTTCTTCACTTTTTGCCGTGGAGAGCAGCGCCGCAGGTGGCGTGTGGCTCAGTGCACTGGCGTTTGGCCTGCGCAGCTCCACGCCGAGCGTCGGCTCCTCGTCGTCCCCCTCCTCCGCCTCGAGGTCACTTGCGAGAACCCCCTCGGCTGTGGGCCGATGCGAAGAGGCAAAACGAAGGGGCGGCGGAGCGGTAGAACGGGCTGCATTCGCGGTTGTTGCTACTGCTGCCCGAAGCCCCGAGGCCGGACCCCCGCTGGCCGCATCGCCTTCCGTGTTCGTGCCTCCCATCACCCGTTCCAATGCTTTCCCCAACGACTCCATACGATCCTCCAACGCCGTCACGCCCATCAACACGCGGTCGGTCACCGCCGCGCCGATCGGGGCGGGCTTCATCCACGGCGCGACCACCGGCGGCGCCGAGGCATCGCGCGGAAGCCCAAACTCGTCCACCACGTCCTCCTTCCCATCAGCGCCCATTTCATTCTCCGTCAGCTCGCGAAAGAACTTGTCGCCATTCCAGATGCCGTAGATGTAGCCCTCCGCACCGGGCAGATACAGCTTCCCACGGCCCTGCTTCTGTCCATTGCGCCAGTTCCCCACGAACACCTGCCCAGACACGAGCGTCTCGCGGCCTTTCCCATTCTTGCGACCGGCCTTCCAGTGCCCTGCAAAGCGATCTCCCTTCAATGTTGTGTAAATGCCATAGCCCTCGGGCTGGTCGTTGGCGTACATGCCATCGTAGAAGTGGCCCTGGGCAAAGAGATAGGCGCCACGTCCGGACCGCTTGCCCTGATCCCAGTGGCCTCGGTAGATGTCGCCATTCTTGTAGCGCTTCTCCCCAAAGCCATCCGCCGCGCCATCGCGCCAGTGACCTGTGTAAACGTTTCCGCTCTTGTAATGCAGGCAGCCCTCGCCATCGCGCAGACCGGTGAGAGGGTCGACCTGGCCAACGTAGCGGCCAAACTCGAAGATGAGCTCCGTCTTGTCCACATCCCCGACAAAAGAGTTCGAGGTGGCTGCGCTGGACGACGCGGTGTCCGAGTGCGCATCCGCATCATCGTCATCGTTCTCATGTGCGTGTTCATGGTGCTGGTCGACTGCGGGAGGTGCGCCACGGACTGCGCTGGACTCCGCGGAGACCACGCGGCCCACCAGCACGGGTTCGTTGTGCGCCACGGCTGGTTTGGCCACCACTGCCTTTCCGGGAATGGCGAGAGGGGTTGTGATCTCCTGTGCTGCTGACTCGCTAGGCAGTGTTGCACTCGTCGATGAAGGCGGATGAGAAGCGGCAACTGGGGTAGGCTTGGCCGCAGCTGCCGATGGCTGTGAAGGCTGCGATGGGCGAGGATCGATGTGGGCTGCAGCGGCAGCGGACGGGGCGTTATCTGGCGCGGCATCCTCGGTGTGATCGTGGTCTTGGTAGAGCATCGTTGCAAAGAGTGCTGAGGAAATTAGAGAGAGATGAAAGGGTAGTCGGTAAGTACAATATACGCTAGAAAAAAAAAGCAAGGAAAAAATAAACAGCAGGTTTTTTTTGGTTGATGTTAAAAGAGTGATGTGAATGCGAGAACCTTTCAGAAGATGTGGCAGTTGTCGATAAGATCAAGGACAAGCAGTAGGAGGAGAAGAAAAAAAAATACTTATTAGCAGAATAACAGAGGAAGCGCGAAAGTGATGGTTTCTAGCCTCTCTCTTTTCAATCTGCGCACGTGTAGGTTGAGAGAGGGATGCGTGGAGACTCTAAAGCCGCCTCCACTTATGTCGCCTTGTGTGTCTCTTGGCAATATGGCCCCCTCCCCTAATCTCAATATTCAAATGCATCACGAAAGAAAGAAAATAAATCGCACGTGTGGTTGAGTGGCGTGACGAGATCTTCAAAAGAAGAACACCGTACCGAATTTGTTCCTTCATTCCTTTTGTTCTTTTTTATATCCCGTAACTGGGAAAAAGAAATGTGAAGCCATGTATCGCGACTGCTCGCTGGTATGCAGGGACGAAAAGCGACAGCGGCGCAAACATGCATGCCCTGCCCTTATGACTTGTACAGCTAGCCATCAGAGAAAACAACAACAATAACATGTTGCGTCTCTAAACATTTTCATTTCTCACACGAACTCTGAAAAAAACAAAGCCTTCTCTTGCCCGTTTTGTGTTCTCCGGAAATGGCAGCGTTGCGCTGTTATTCTCTCAACGTTACCACTCTCCATGCAGGTCTCTCGCGATGTCGGAAGTCGGCTCGACCCCTTCGCACCCACACGGCTTCTCTAGACGAGAGGCAGGGCCATGCCAAAATCTACCATTAGGCGTGTTCTGTGTTCTGTGTTTTTCACGGGGTGGCGAAGCCTGCCGCTGATAGCAGCAACTGCTCCTTTGTCTGCTCGCTCTTCAGCGCCTCACCAGATGTGTCGGGCTCCACCAGAGACACAGCCGAAAACAAGGTTTCATGATTGTTGAAGCTGGCCTTGTGAGATGCCACGCTGACAGCTAAACTTCCCCTGGAAGAATCGTCTGTCGGTAGATAGAGTGTGGTCGAGGCTCCCGTCGAATCTGAACGGTGCTGATCCACCGGCTCGTCAGAAACCTCAAAGGCACCGACTCCAGTGCCGAGCGCCTCGTCAAACACATCGGTGTGTGGCAAGGCGGGCATCAGAGGGTGGAAAGCCTCCTCCCCCTTCTCCTCCGTGTGCTCCTGCGTCTCACAGGAAGAAGCGGGCCGAAAGCTCGTGTGATACACGTTGCTCACGGGAGGAACGATGGAGGAGGCACGCCGAGATCGCCTGCCTTCACCGCTAGCACTTCCAGGGGAGGTACGGGCCTCCATCTGTGTCACCCATGCTCGCTCCTATGAGGCGTTTTGCCGGGCCTCTACGGCTTCCCACAGCTCAATCAAACGTGTGTACTGGCGATAGCGACGTCGCACCACGACTCATAAGAGAGCGAGCAGCACGACAAGAACGAAGAGCACGACCTCGACCTTGACGCGCCAGCTCACGTCCATGACGAGGGCACCCAGCACCGAGTCCTCCGAGGGGGGAAGTGCGGGCGAGGACCTGAGGGGAAGAAAGCGGCGCGCCGCAGCTCCACATAGCTGAAGTGTATGTCTTCTGAAAAGACCGCCACAGCGGAGAAGGTACCATGACACCTGCTGCAGCAGAGACGCAACACTCCACCACAAGGATGCTGACTGGCGCGTCGTTTCGCTCGCTGACGCTGCTCCTGCGACAGCCTTCAACCAAGGATGAGCCGTCGCCTCTGTGGTGTTGTCTCCCTCTGCTAGCATCTTCTTCTTGGCCAAAGTGACCACTTCCCCGAGCGCGGTGATCGAGCCACTGACTCAGCCCTTGAATTGATGGCTTACAAAGGACCAGGCAGTCGTCAGTACGTAGAGAATTGTACTTTACTTGCCATGTTGATGCTCGGGAAAGCCATCAAGAACGTCCCAGCACGCCGAAGGGAAGTTGCTGCTGGTGTACCCTGGTGCGAGGATCGTGTGATTGCCGAGGCTGCGACTGCGACGTACAAATGGCGAAGCAGTGGCGCCACACGCCATCGACGCTTCACTAGGCCCACACGGCTGCGTCGAGTTCGACAAGCTTTCACCTGCAAGTAACGAACAATTCATTGAGAGATTTAACGAGGACTGCACGGCAACAAAAAGCGAGAATGTTGAGAACACAGCCAATTCGTTCGCGTCCGGCGCTACAACCCTCATGGACAACGCACTGAGCTCTTCGTCGACGAGCAAACCAGCCGAAAGTGTCTGCCCCTGCATGCAGTGCTGCAGTCTCAGATACTGTCGGCGCTGCGAAGGACTGGGCGTGTGCAGCCACACAATGTGCTGCGCATCGTGTGCGGCAGTGTCAGAAAAGATGTAGCCCTCTAACACTCTTGCAGCTCCCTTCATACTGTTGAAGAAAGAGAAAAAAAAATTGACCTCCCTGCCTCCCTCGCAGAGGTGCGTTGCGCATGTGCTGACGAGCATGGCAGGAGTTGATTGCTTTTCACCTCAGGAAAGGGGAAGGTGGCGAAGGAGGCTGCGTGATCTTCTGCTGTACTTCGTTGCAGAGCGGGAGAATTCTCGGTGTCTAGTGGGAAGTAGTCATCAGAGACGTACACGACGGCTTGCGCCTCGGCACCCCTCACCATCTGAAAAAAACAGTAGAGGGTGAATCGGTTTGATCATGATAAACGTACGGTGGTAGCAGAACGAATTTTTTTTTTTTAATTGCTAAGGGTTCGCGACATGCTTGAAACAATGTCCAAACACGCACACAAGCGCTCGAAAATGTATATATATGATACCGTCGATGTATAGGCTACTGCTTGATGAGTTCAGTGATTTGTGAGTGCTTAATAATCAGAGGGATTTAATGCAGGACACAGAAAAGGGAAAGAAGGCGAAGGTGCAGTACTATTTTTTTATTATAAAGGTGTGTTCTCAAGGATACTAATCGCAGCTGCTAAAGGGATCTCTGAGGTCACCCATCTCAGAGCTTGCATCACACGCACGTACGACAAACAGCGAAGCCAGAGGCAGCGCAGTGCATCGCTCCTTCTGTGCCTGCTAAGACGCGGCATGGTTGCCTCGGTTCATCGAGCACCTCCACAAGCACCATAGCAGCCAGCGAGAACGCTTTCCGGAAACGAAAAGAGAAGGAGGGAAGCGAACAAAGGAACGCCCCGCAGCAATTCCGCCTTCGGGAAAAATAAGCTGGCTCGGCTAAACGAGCTAGTTTTTTTCTTTTTTTTTCTTTTTGTGGTTTACAGTTAGCTCGGGGGAGAGAATACAGTATTGAGCGCTTCTCCTTTTGTATCTCTCTGCGACGTCTTCCGAAGTGCGCGCCTACATGCCGAGGAGAACGAAAAACAAAAAAATGCACGACTGAGAGAGCTTAGATAATTTATATAAAAAAAAACAAATTCCCACAAGAACAACAACGTATAGGAAAGAAAAAGATCGGTGCAGCATACACCGAACGAAACAATGAAAAACATGGCCGCAGGTTTACTTCTCCATTTAGACAAGCCAACAGCCATAACAAGAAACAAACAACACGTAGAGACATAAAACCGAAGGAAAAAGGAACGCAAAACCTTAGATCAGAGGCCAGCCTAGGAAAAAGAAAAAAAGAAAAATGCAAAGATACACAAGCAAGTCCTCCGCCGTTTTCATTTTCGTATTCTATTTTCACACAGTGTTTATTGTTATTTCGCCGATTTGGGTATGTTTGTGTTGTGCTCGACTGATTCGGAGTTAAACGAACACAGAGAGCAGCCTTTCTCGTTTATTTTTTGTTATTGTTCTGGGTCATGCGTGATTACTCTTATTCGGGTTGGGGCCGTTACTCATTACAGCGCTCATCTCCGTCTCGCTCCCTTACGAGCTACAATTCAGATTACAAAAAAAAAGTACGCATTAGAGCAACCATAGCGTTCACGACACACACACAAACACACAAAACGTAAAGAGCAACGCAGCAATACAGGCAGAGTAGACAACACACGGTACGAGGGTGCAGAATGAAACGAGAAAAAAACAAAAAGAGCCAACCTATTCAGAAAGAAACGTGAAAGGAAGAGCCGCCAACCTCATGGCGCGAGCTGACGGAACCGTTTCGATTACTTTTCCGAGCCAGTATACTTCTTTTTCTTCTTTTTTTCTGGTACTTTCTTCTATGTTACTGCCTTTCTACTCAGAGCGCTGCGATGGGGCAAGGCGGCGCAGCGGGCACACAGGCGGCCAGTTCACCTCCTTCCCGGACGCAGCGGCAAAGAAGGCCAGATACGGCGGAGAGGGATCCAGCGGCGTGGACACGAACTCGGGGTGGTACTGCACGGCCAGGAAGAACTTCAGCGATGGCTGCTCAATGGCCTCCACACGCATCTGGTCCCCCGCGTCAGGGTCAGAGACGGCGGAGATCAACATGCCAGCCGCGCGCAGGTCGTCCAGGTACTTGGCGTTGACCTCGTAGCGGTGGCGGTGACGCTCCAGCACCACCTTGGCACCCGAGTAGATGGTACTCATCCGCGAGGTCGGCTCGGTGATGTGCACGTCGCGCGCGCCAAGGTGCATGTTTGCGCCCATGCCAGCGCGGTCGCAGTCCATGATGCGGACCATCTGATGCGTGCTGGAAGCGTCAAACTCTTCGCTGTTGGCGTCCGACCAGCCGAGGACGTGGCGGGCAAACTCGACCAGCGCAATCTGCATGCCGAGGCACACGCCAAAGTATGGGATGTTGTGCGTCCGCGCGAGCTCCACCGCCACGACCTTTCCGTTGACGCCGCGAACACCGAAGCCACCCGGGACAAAGATGCCGTCGCACTTCAGCAGCTCCGCCTTTGCTTCCTCAGCGTTCTCGCCCTCCAGCTCCTCGCTCTCCAGGTAAAACACCTCCACGTTGATGCCGAGGGCCAGCTGGCAGTGCTCGAAGGTCTGCAGGACCGAGAAGTACGCATCCGAGCCGCCCGTGACGTACTTGCCCACAAAGGCAATGCGCACCGTTGGGTTGGCCGGGTTCTGCAGGATCTGCGTGAACTTCTTGAACGTGTGGTAGGTCGGCACGTCCATCGGGGGAATGCTCGGGCGGAGGCGCAGCTTGTGCACGATGCGGTCAATCAGACCCTGGTCCACAAACTCCACGGGAATTTGGTACAGGCATGGCACGTTTGGTGCCCCAATGATATCCTTCGCCTGCACACCGCATTGGTCCGCGAGCTTGCTCTTCACATCTGCCGCAAGGGGCTCCTCACTGCGGCAGATCAGGAAATCGGGTTGCAGACCCAGCGAGAGCAGCGCACGGCAGCTGTGCTGGGTGGGCTTCGTCTTCTGCGTGCCACCGAACACAGGGAGGTACGTGGTGTGCAGAAGGCAGAAGTCCTCCGGCAGGATGGAGTAGCGCAAGCGGCGCAGCGCCTCAACGAAGGCCTGCGACTCCATGTCGCCCACCGTACCACCGAGCTCGATCATGCAGATCTCGGGCCGCTTGCCAGACCCGCTCATCGGCGTCTCGCAGATCTTGAAGATGTGGTTCACCACCTCGTTGGTGAAGTGCGGGACCAGCTGCACCGTCTTGCCCAGAAATCCGCCAGCACGCTCCTTGTTCAGCAGCTTCTGGTAGACCTTGCCAGTGGTGATGTTGTGATCGCGAGTGAGGTGCACCGACAGCCAGCGCTCGTAGTTGCCGAGATCCAGATCCGCCTCGCCGCCGTCCTCGAGAACGTAGACCTCGCCGTGTTCAAAGGGGCTCATCAGGCCGGCATCGATGTTGATGTAAGGATCGATCTTGATGCTGCAGACGCGGTAGCCGGCCGCACGCAGCATCGCACCGGTGGCGCTGGTAGTGATGCCCTTGCCGAGGGAGCTGCACACGCCGCCGCTCACAACGATAAACTTCACGTGCTCCTCACCCTGGTTTTGCGAGAGCAGCATCGGCGAGGGCAGGTAGTACGCACTACCCGAAGCAAGCTTGCGGTCGGACATTTTGTTTTGTATTTTTTTTTTTCACGTGCTTCTCTGTTGCTACGCTGCAATCAAAAAAGCAAACGCTCTTCTTTCTGTTTTTTTTCTGTTTAAGACCTAGAAGTTAGTGTGTTTAGATCAGTTACGAATTAAGAGAAAAGGCTTTCAAGAAAAAAAAACGAAATTACAAAGAAATTACCTGTTTGAGAGAGAGAGAAAAAAAAATGGAGAGGCTTCTTGTCAACTTAGAAAAGTCCAGTTTTGTTTTTTCCCTTTCTAAATCTCTTCGAAGTAATGTTCTCTACGTCTTCCTTAGTGTATTAATACGAACAAGAAAAGGGAGAGAACAGGAGTTAGATTACCTCAATTATCTTCACCTCTTTCACGTTTTCGTTCTTTCACGTGCTTTCCAGTATATGCTGCACTACCTCAGAGAGAGAGAGAATAGAAACAGCAATAATAAACGAAAGAAAACTTGAGCTCTATGTAAGCGAACGCAGGGTTCTGTTTGCTTGACTTCACGTTCGTATAAGGGGTTACGTACGCGTGGAAGTTTGTGTGTATGCGTGTTTTCCCAGTTTCGTTTCTCGAGATGAACTCTTTTTTAAAAAAAGGCTTTTTTTTTTTTTAGCGTGATCGAATAAATAAAAAGTTAAGGTAGGTCCACGATAAAATCGCACAAGAGGACTTTGTGAACAATAGGAGTCGTAGACAGAATGGAAAGAGGAAAAGCCGATGCTAGAAACAATGCAAGAAAACGAGCTTTAGGCTGAAGTGTCTGTGAGTGGTTGAGGTAACTTTGGATGGGTTTCAGTGGAGCAGTCAAGGACAAGAGCACAGACAAAAAAAAAAAAAAGAGGAGCAATGTAGAGAGGGAAAGTGGGAGCCTAAGGAAAGACACTTCAATTTTTTTTTTAAAGTGTTCGTCTGTGTGTGTGTGTATTCGAACCTGACAAATGCCTTCCGAAGAGCTTGGTCTACAAGTATCGCTTTCCTCCCTCTGCAGCCGTGCAACTCCGCTTCTGGTAGAGACAGAGAGAGACATGTTATGTAATTCTCTACCTGAGCGTGTTGTACTTGTCATTGGTCACAGCGTGTGCTAAGAAAAATTTTCAGTGTGTATGTGTTGAACACTTCACGCTTGTCAACACAACTGCACAATCACATAACAGACAAGTAGGCGAAAAAAAAAAAAACGCCAGGTACTGAGATAATTGAAAGAAATAAGGTCATGACGCGCGATTTGCATTGCCTAATAGGCACCTTAAAGATTGTCTCTGTTAACACCCAAAAGCTATTTATTTTCTTTGCAACTTAACGATTAAGGGTCTTACACTCTGTTGAGAAGTATGTGAGAAAACTGGGGGAGTAAGAAAGGCACACAGAGGCAACATCGAGTGGAGCCAGAGAAGAGATAACTGGGTCGTCTGTCGCTTGCAGGAAGACAAAAGATAATAATAAAAGAGAGTTTCATTGTCTCAGCTACACACCCACCCTCTTGGTTTTAGTTCGATGTCAACCAGTGCTTGTACACGTTTTTCAGCGCCGCACACTCCTCCATAAGTGCGTCGCGCGATGGCTTCACTGGTGGCGATGACGGCCTTGATGTCTGCGCAGCCGATGGAGACTGCCTTTCGTGCCTCTCTGCGGTGTCCAGCACCGCCTCGCTTGCTAGCCCATCGACCTCCGTGCTTGTCGCGGGCATCGGAGCAGGTGTCTGCTGGTGTCTCTGCTCGTACAAATTCAGCGCCTCCAGCTGCCGCCCTGACAAATCACTCACGCGAGGAATCATCACCAGTGCGTGGAAGTATAGCTGCGAGGGTGATGGCGACGATGGCCCGCCCGCCCCTTCCGCCATCCCCGCGTTCGTCACGCCGTACACGTCAAAGGCGAGCACCTGACCGTTGCGCACACACGGTGGAACGTGCAGCACGCCGCGTCCGGCCAGCGTTGGCACCTCCACACGACCCCCCAGTAGTGCGACGGAGAGGGGCAGCGGTAGCATCGCGTGCAGCTCGCCCGGCCTCTCCTTTCGGTGAAAGAAGTAGCGGTGCTCGCTTACCATCACCGTCACCAGCAGGTCGCCCGCGTGCCCGCCGCGAACCCCATCGTGGCCGTGGTGTCGCAAGCGGAAGAGCGAGTTGCTCACCGTGCCAGCCGGGACACTGACCGTGACGCTCGTTGGCACGTGAAGCTGCACCCCTCTGCCTTCGCAAGCCCTACACAAAGGGGCGGGCACCGTGCCCTCGCCACCGCAATACAGACATCGACGCTCGATGTGGTAAGTAGCGCTCGGCATGTGCGTCGATCCACGGCCCAGGCATTGCGGGCATTTCCGCGGCTTCGACAGCCGCTGCCGCCCTGAAGCTTTGCACGACGTGCACGCCACATTCTTGCGCAGCTCCACCGTGACCTCGCACCCGGCAAGACTTTGCTCGAGGCTGAGGCGAAGAAGGTGAGTGATGTCGCTTCCTTTGGTTGGCCCAGCCGCCTCGGCAGCACTGAAAGCGCGTGCAGACGAGGACGTGGCACCGCTGGCGCCGTCGCCCACACCGGTAGCAGAGCGAAAGGCATCTCGGAGCGCCTCTGCTGTGGGTGCCTCAGCGCTCGAACGAAGGCCCATTGCGCCTGACGTTGTTGCCGTGCCAACGCGCGCGTTGTGTACGCCGTCCAGTGCAGCGTGGCCGTCTTTGTCAATGGCGTGATCGACGTAGGTGAATTGCTGATGCTCCGGGTTGTAGTTCGCAGCCACCTGACCACCGTCGCACAGCACGTGCAGCTGAGCATCGTTGGAGGCATAGTAGTGGCTGCCGTAGTTGGCACGGAAGTTGTCGTCGTACAGGAGCGTGTAGGCGTTCTTGAGCTCGGCCAGCCTTTTCTGGTCGGCTGCGTTGGTTAGCGGGTCTGCGAGGGACTCGACCTGGCGCAAGAGGCCTTGCTGCAGCTCTGGGATGGTGCGCCGAACACGGTGGGCCTCGTTGTCCTTCGAGAAGCCAAGCTTATCGAAGAGGGACTCCTGGGGTCGATCGTGGCCGCGTTGGATCACCTGGAAAGTGCGCGTTGAGTGCCAGATCGGCCAGCGACTGAGCCGCGTGTCGCGCCGCACACCTCGCAGAGACATTACAATTGTGTTTTTTGTTTTCTTATTTAGACCGAGATGGGGCGGTTGAAAGGCAGAAAACACAATGTGGCGTTGAGAGCCCAGTCTAGTTGGGGGGTGACTGAGAGAATGCCACTTGAGAGCAGAATGTTACTCTCCACAGTGGCTCACACAAGATTTCGGGTAAGCAAGCCAACCCTTTTGGTTTCGATCATATACGGCAGATCCGCAGAAAAAAAGTCAAGAACAAAGCGAGGATAATATTGCAGTAGGGGAAAACTACCAGTAGAAAAGAACAGCCCTGTACATCGCTTTTATTTTGTTATTCGCCACATACAATGAAGACTTCTGGGTGGAAACTATCTCAACATGCGAGTGCGCGAGGCGAAGAATTCCACAATGTCTTTTCCACCATACTAATATTCTCGGCAACCTTGCAGTGAAATGGTTTTGGAAGGATTGCCAAGGGGTCGTTGAGGAAGACACAGCAGCCGCGTCAACACAGTCCGATAGCGAGTAAATTAACTCCTGTGCATTGCTCGTTATAAATAACGAGATTAATGTAATGCTTTTCATTTTCTCTTTGCGTGAGTGTGTGTGTGGCTTTTATTAAGTAGTGATAATACCTCCTCTGTTTTTTTTTAAGAGACTTACAGACAACTTCCTCCGTACGCGCAGCGAAGACAAGCGCAGTGGGACAGAAAAAAGCAAACGGACCAAAACCCCCTCCACACAAATGCATTCGCCCCACCCAGTAACGTTCCACATCAAGCTGTCATGCTGAGATGGAGAACAGGCTAAATGAGATGACAGCAAGAAAACAAATTCAAAAGCGCAGCACCCACAAAAGCAGGCAACAGTGCATAGGGGACAGCGACGCATCCCGTGCCCACCAACAAGAGGAGCTCAATGAGCTCCACAGCAGATGAGAAAGGCACTCACAAGATTGGTTGCCTTCTTTCGCTTCTTAGTATCGTAGGTGCTGTGTCTTCATCTCGTTTGCTTTACTCCAGGTCAAACGCGTCTTCGTCGATCCCCGCCAGAGCATCGAAGTCCACATCCTCGCCTTCCTCCTCTTCGCCTCCAGCGCCAAACAGCTCCCAGTCTGCGGACTTGAGGCTGTTATCCCACAGCTGTCGCCCACTGAGCTTCGATGCGGATACCCGGGCCTCGCGCTTCTCCCGCTCCGCGCGCAGCTTCGCCTTCTCCGCGTTGTGCTTCTTGCTCCACTCATCAAAGAGTTCGCGCGTGACGGCAGTGCCGAGGCGGACGGTTGGGTCCTCCTCCATCGGCCCCGTCTTCTTCACCGCCTCCGCCGTCATGACCTCACCACGGCGAATCAGATCGGCTTTCTCCTCCTCCTCCACAGCGTGCGCGACGAACTCTTGTATTTGCTGCAGGACTAAGATGACGGTGTGCATGCCAACGTTCTCCTCGCAGGTGGCCGCGACTTGCTTGGTGATGGCGCCAACCTGAATGCGACGTGCCTTGGCGATACACTCGACGGCAACGGCACACGGTGCGGATTCGGGGTAGTCCTCGGTGGGGTAGGTGATAGTGACTTTGAGCTGCGGCGGCTCCTCTTCGGTGGCGGCGAGAGAGACGCAGTAAGATGGCGGGTCTTCGGAGAGGAGGCAGAAGGTGTCGTACATCCCTTCCACCATCTCCATCTCCATCTGTTGCATCTCCGTCGCAGCGGGCATTTTTCTGTTTGTTTGTTTGTTTGTTTGGAAAAAGAATCCAATTCAGAATTCCTTTACTCCAGCAAACAATAATAATAATGAGATTAATAAACGTATACACGCTGAGAGATGTCGTGTAGATCAAAGGCTCTTCGGGGCGGATGCTAGGCGAATTAACGCTTGCAAAGAAGTGCTTTGCGCTGTTGTTGTTTTTGTGTGTGTAAACAAAAAAAAATGCACTGAACTGAGATCAGTGAAGGAGTCAATGTCTGCTCTCCTCTTTAAATGAAATTGCGGCCTTTTTCTGCCTGGGCACCTTCTCTCTCTCTCTCTCTCTTTTCTTATTAGACTGGCCAGCGTAATCAATCGAGCGCAACAAAAAAAAAAAGTGGGGGGATGGAAGGCACGACAACAGTTTAGAGGTAAAGCATTGACATGTACGCTACATCAAAGACGCTTCGCTTCTTGCACAAAGAGAGAAACCACACGACGACAATAAAACTGCTCCGGTGGTTTACTGACAGAGACGAGGAGAGGAGGGAGAACACGACAAAGGCGAAAGGGAGACAACCACACTTTCCCCCCTACCCACAGGTGTGTCAGCTGCTTGGTGTTTCCTCACCACCACCACAATAGCGATGGCAACACCTTTGAAACAAACAAACAAAAAAAAGGAAGGTTCTCTCCTCAAACGTAATCTGTCCTCAAGAATTAGCGCGACACAACTGCGCCTGTAATCCAGTCCGAGTTAACGGTAAGAGCCTCACCCAAAGCTTCGGAAGTGAACGCACTTTTTTTCTGTAATTACGCAGCCCCTTGAGTGCCCAAATACACACGAAATGCACAAACGCCATAAAAAAGCTATCAAAACGAAAACGCAAAAAGGTTCGTTTTCACTTCATACGAGCACGCCCCGTCAACCACGCCTCATCCCACTTGCTACGCTCATCAAGGTAGTGCTCGAAGCTGCCCTTGGCAGACGTCACCTCGTACTTGAGCTTCCGATTACCCGCGGGCACCCACAGCATCATGTTCGCCTCCTCGTTGCGCGCGTACACCTTCAACCCACCCTTGATGCTCGTCTCCTCCGTGTGGGCATCCATGACGGTGCCAATCAAGCGCACCGGGCGCGGATTGTACTCGAAGTTGCACGTCACCGGCGATCCGATGATCTGCTCCTTGGTGTACTTCCAGGGCTTCATGCTACCGTTCTTGATGGCCTCCATCGCCAAGGCACGCTGAACTCGGGCAATGGGCAGCCGGGAGAAGAAGGCGTTCGCCCGGGCCACGAAGAAGTGCCGGTTCGTCCGCTCACGTGTGTAGCCCATCGGATCGACCCTATTTCTCTCTTTCTCTCTCTCTTTATCCACGTGTATCAACTACAACGAGAGAATGTCACAGTCTGGTGTGGTGTGTGAGCAGCGCAAGGCGGCAACAAGATAAAAAAAAGGGGAGAGAGAGAAGGTTTTTTTCAAAGTTAAAGAGATGGATGGTAACAAAAACATATATATATATAGTTTTGTGTGTATGTTATGCTATGAGTTTATCACACAAATAATGCCGCACCCAGTGTACGTCTGTGTACGCATAAAAGGTACCACACTTAGCACCTTATTCGAATATGTACCCCTGATGTTAATACTTTCTCAGCTCTTTCGAGAAGCAAACACGTAATCATGGTGGTTCTTTTTTCATCGGTTTAATGTTGTTTTTTCTCCAAAGCCTGGCTGTATTTTCCAAATAAGGAGCAGTTGGCGACAACAGAAAAAAAAACATACCGCCCACATATTCAACTTCATATTGTTTCGTTTCCCCAAGTGAGCACATCGCCGCGTTTCGTCGTTCGCTCAGTTCAGCTCCCTTGATTGGGCCCTTCCCTCCGCAATTGTCGTGTAGGCACCAGCGATGCGCGCGTTGTCGCCGAAGGTGCCCTTCCACACATCCCCGTTCTCGAAGGCCAATGAGCCCTCGCCAGACATCACCCCTGCCTTCCAGTCGCCCTCGTAGACGTACCGCCCGCTCTCGCAGACGTACGATCCTGCGCCGTCGAAGAGGCCTTTCGCAAACAGCCCTTTATAAAGATCTCCATTGGCGAAGATCATCAACCCTTCCCCGTGCGGCAGCCCATGAGAAAACGCACCCGTGAAGGACTGCCCATCTGCGGCGAAGCGGTAGTACCCAGTGCCATGCAGCTGGAAGTCACAAACGTGTCCGACATACGTGTCCCCGTTATGAAAGCGAATGCGGCATTCACCCGTCCCAGCAGCTGAACCCGTGCGGTTCAATATTGGAGACTTGACGTTGTATAAAGAAGGACGTGCAGCCTCTGATGACTCAGCTCCGTTGCGTTTACATTTTCCTTTTGCGGCAGCAGCTTTAGAGTCCCCGCCAAGCCACTCAATGTAATCTCCGTCGCCGAGTTGAAGAACGTACGGCGCCGCGACTCGCCCATGTTTCAAAGAGCCGACGAACAAGGCCTTGTTGCTCAGCTCCACTGCAGCGTTACCGTGTAGCGCGACGTGGTGCGGCGGTGCACCTCGATCAGAAGCCTCAGATCTGCCATCGAACGCTAGAGAAGGCGAGGAAGCCGATTTCAATTTGGGGTCGAGGGTCGCGAAGGTGGCGTTGGCCTTCGCATGCTTTGTCTGCACCACCGCCGAGCCCGTGAGTCGATCGTTTCGCCAGTGCCCTTGCACAGCGCAGGTCGGAAGGGAGAGTACGCCGGCCCCGTCACGCCTGTCCTCGTGCCACACACCGGTGAAGAAGTGTTGCTGCGTGGCGTCGTAATACTCGGTGCCGGCACCGTCGCGTTTGGCTGTCAGGAGAGTCGGCGGCTCAGGCAACGACGCAGACGGCGACAAAGCGTCCCGCAACTCTCGGCGCGTCCCTGTTTTTGAAGTGGAGGCCCGAGCGTGAGTCAGGAAGCTACGAGCCGGTCTGTAGTCCACGACTTCTCCATCGTACACAAAGGGCACGCCATAGCAGATGCGTTTGCGGGTTCGCGTACGCTGCGTTGCTTCAGATGTATCGGCCGACATGATCTTGGTAGTTGCAGCACTGCGATCGTAGTTTGACCGTGAGGCGTTGGGCGGAAGCGTGCGCAGTGGCGACCCATCTAGCTTTCCATGACCAACTTGATGCTCACGAAAGACTGGCCCCTCGATCCCATCCGCATTCTTTGAAGGAAGAACACCTTTGATCTCATCCGGACGTGGCGCAGTCGCAGCAAGCTGAGCTGCGATGCGTGCGGCGTATTGAAACGAATCCGCCACCGTGGCCTCTGCCTCCGCCTCCAGATGCGTGTGCTTCACGACATACTGATTCACCTCGCACACGCGGGCAGCCGCAGCCGACGCGTTGGCCAACGCCTCTTGCTGCCGCCGTTTCTCCTCCTGTAGGCGCTCGTCGAGTTCAATGCGGTGTCGCTCAGCTGCCGCGCGAGTCGCCATCATGCGCTTGCGTTCCTCAGCTTCGCGCTGCTCCAGTGCGAGGGCTCTCCGTCGGCACTCCAGCGCGGCCCTCTCCTCCTCCATCACCCGCAGCTTCTCCTTGTGAAGAAGAGCGGCCACTTTCGCGAGTTCGGCGTCCTGAGCGCGGCGTTCACGTGCAGCTGCGGTGTCGTTGTGCCTGCTTGCGGAAGAGGCCGCTGCTGTTAGAGCTGGTGAGCTAGAAGAAGCAACTGGACTACGTGGTGCTGCCGTTTTACCTATTTTGCGTTGCTCATCGATCAAATCTCTTCGTGGCTCTTCGCTGCTGCGCGTCGGAGGGCCAGAAGTTGGCTTACCTTGACCTGCTTTGGGTGTTGGGACTGGCTGGGTCGAGTGTGCAGCTTCAACATCCAACCCCACAAGTTTTTGAGGGCTCGCAGACGTGATGAGAGGAGGACTAGTGCTCGATGGAGCGTTGCTCAGTGGCGAGGCAGCCAAGAGCGGGTCCGCGAGAACCTGCATTGGAGCCGCTATTGCCGGCTGCTGCTGAGGTATGCCTAAGGTTGCAGAAGACTGCTGAGGTGCAGCGAGAGCAACGCCACCGCCAGGTACAGCAGTAGCTGAAGCTGTTGTCGTCCCTTCGGAAATTCCCGTAGGCGAGGAAAATCGCTTAGCACGCCACGCTGCGAGGCGCTCTTGCAATGACGTTCGCTGCGCGCTGTCACTCGCTGCCTCGACGCCGGCGCCGATGGAGAGATTCAGCGGACGCTCCTCAGCCTGGGCCCGCTGCACCGCCGCCTGCACACGCTCACGTGAGATGGCGCTGTCGACAGCCGGGGACGCCGCCGCTAGAAGCTGAGGAGCTGCTGCTGCTGTTTGTGAAGGCTGCTGCTGCTGCTGCTGCTGTTTCTGTTGGGCAGCTGGAGAGGGAATGGAAAGGCTGGACGTCGAGACAAATTGAGATTTGTCAAGCGGCATCTCAGATGGGGCTGAGGCATGCACGGCGGTACTGCCCGCAGGAGCACCTGCTTGCTCTCTCTCGGTCTGCTGCGGAGCCTCTTGAATCTTCTCGTCGACTTGCCTCCCATCATGCCTCTCGGTAGAGTCGGGCGTTGTCGCATCTTTTTTTTCCCCTTTCACGTTGACGTCGGTTGGCTGAGCCAGCGGCGATCGAATAGCTTGCATGACTTCGCCCTCCCCCAGCTCCTCCGTGTGGCCATCCGCGTGCACCACAGGCAGCACCCAGACAGACCTCTTTGTGGACGCGTTGTAGAAAAAAACGGTGTTGCGGTGATCTGGCGAGACGGTGTAGCGCCACACGTGAGGGCTCTGGTCGTGTGCTGGTGGGTTTGGGGAGAGCAGGAAGTCAGGCGCAAAGTAATCCTTGTGCTTTCGGTGGAAGTGAACGTACGTGGTGGGACCGACGATAATTTTTGACGGTACACCTGACATCTGCAATATATATATATATGTGTATGTATGTTGATAACTTTCTCTAAATTGATAAATCGTCTATATTCATTCTAGTATTGGAGTACGTTGGATCTCAGTTTGAGGTAAGTGTAAGGTACGCCCTCTCGCAGAAAAAAAAAGGGGGAACGTTAGGTGAGTCGTGCAGGAAGTGCATGTAACTCCGCTGCACGTGTTCTAATGCATAAAAAAAGTTTAAAAAAAAATGAAGCAGCGAAGTCACTTGTACCAGTTACTTGGCGAATGCAATTTCTAAAATCGTGCCGGACTCTAACGACTCAGGCACAAGAAAGAAGACGCACACACAGAAGGAAGTGTCTATCGTGAATACGTTGTCCAGAGTATTCGCTTTAAATGGGGAAGGCGACCACGATTGTGCACACCGACGTGCGTCAGCATATCAAAAAGAGAGAAACAGAAAGGACAGGAGGCGAAGAGAAGAAGTGAATGGAGCAAGATCATCAACAGTTTTAGTAGGCGAAGAAAAGCTTTCCGAAAAAGTGAGGGAACCATGTCGTCGCATGATTTAGTTTATGCGCATCGCATGCGACGTAGGAGTCCACACTTACCAAGTGATCCTGTGTTTCTCTCTATGGCACTTCAAAGCGCGACAGTCAAGCAGCACACACACACACACAAAAAAGGCACACATCCGTGGTTCATGTTAAAGGAAGAAGCAACAGCTGGAAGCGAGCGCCAATTTGAAACCTTAGCTATACCTTTTGTTCTGTGTAAGTGCAATAAAGAACGCACATAGTACAGAGTGTTTTGTTTGCTTTTTCAGTCTTTTTTTCTGAGTTTGTTTGTTTTTGGGGGGTATTTCATAAGTAAAAGAGATAAACTGTAACAAAATTGTCAATCACGCAGAGTGACCAGAACCTGTCGAAAAGACACTCACCGCAACAACATTACGCAACCACCTGGAGCAACACATCTAAGTTGCCATTCCACCCTCACACCAGTAGGAGATGTTGCGCCGCCGCGACAATCATCACGTTCCAACAGATTCCCAATTTAGAAAAAAACAAGCGCACAAGTACATGTCAAAGCAACGCAGAGCCTCCAGGAAGAGAGAACACAAAGGCTTCTTTTCTGTAAAGCTTTCCAAAGCCCACAGTACCATACGCTCTACCACAGCAACAACAACAATACAGACACACACAACAACAACAGCAAAAAAAGCGGAGATGAAGGATGGCGCGTCCTCTCTGCCTTACATCGGACCGTGGCGCTTGGACGACCACCGCGCCACCTGCGTACCGAGCAGCTTACGATACGTACTCGGAAAGTCCGGTGCGCCAGACTTGAGATCCAGCTTGAGGAACATGCCAGAGAACTTGCGCACGAAGCGCTCCCGCTCCTGCGCGCGGGCGGCCTCGGGCTGCTCCATTTTAAACTTGGCGAGGCGCTCGTAGTACAACGCCTGCTCCGAGAGCTGCTTCTTCTCATTCTCCTGCAGAGGGCGGGTGTAGGAGAGACCCAAGTCACGCGCCACCTCGGAGCGAGAGCGTCCGGTCTCCACACACCCATTCAACCCACGAGGATCGAGGACGTCGGCCAGCTGAGTGCTGATGGCCAGCCCCGCGTTCCAGTCGTACTGCCAATAAGAGCCTTGCCGGTAGGTGACCAGGTTCGGCGGCTGGAGGGCGTCCTGCACGTCGTGGTCGCGGATGATCTCCCAATACTTCTTGAAATCTACCTTCCGAAGGCGGCGCAGCGCGTGGTTCAGCTTCCGCTCTGTATTGGCCAGAATCGTCTTGATGATGTTGTTGTGTGGGTTGGTCAGGAGGTGATTGCGCAGCACACGCACCTTCAGCGCCCGCTTCACCGCCAGCACAGCAGGACTGGTCGTGTCGAAGTCGTGCTCGGCGTAGCGCTCCATGTACATCGCCTCCTGCGCAAACTGCTTCTCCTGAATGGTCATCATGGTCTTGCCCAGCGCCTTCTTCATGTTGTCATTGTAGCCGTCTAGCATCTCCGCTGGCACGCTGAAGCGCTGCTCGTAGGCGTGACGCCGGGTGGGATACTTCTTATACCAGAACGGGAACCCCTTCGGCTGCCCATCGAGCTGCTTCAGTGCTGTGGCGAGGAGAGGGTGCTGCTGCTCGAACTTCATCGTGCGCGTTTCGGGGATGTTCACGCCGTACAGCATCTGCTCTTGCTTCTTTTTGTGAATGGGGCTCAAGTCGGAGAAGATGGCACCGTGGATATTCTTTAGCGCACGGCGCGAGGGCATGTAGGGCGTTGGCGGCTCCGGGTTCTTTCGCCAGGGGTACCACAGCCAAATCGCAGGATGCTCCATCTTATCAATCTCCTCCTTCAGGCTGCTGTGCGAGCGTCGGTGGACGCGGCCGCGACCCTTCACGACGTCGCCGTCGATGGTCTCACTCTTCACCTTCTCCGCTTTGTTCATGTTGGAGACCTTGGTGAAGTTGGTCATGAGCTGCGGGGACTTGTTCTTGCGGTTGTACACCCGCAGAAGCAGGGAGCTGCGTGACAACATCTTTGCGAGACCTTGAGCGCAGGCAGCGAAGGTGCAATACAGACACTAAGTTGATAGAATAAGGAAAAGGAAATCTCTAAGGGCGTGGGTGAGGCCTCGCGTGAGCCTGCCCTGTGTGGGAAAAAAAAAAATAGGTGAGGAGCACGTCGCGAGTGAGGCGCTCTTCCGTGTGTTCGACAACGGCGGGCGTGGCCACAACAAGCAACACACTCCACGTTGGGAATTTACTGTAAGTGCGGATGATGAAGGAAGGAGGATGGTCAGAGAAAGATGTGTAAGAAAAACACATAGAGAAAGTCAAAAAAGAAAAACAGGGAGAACAAAAGTAAGTTGTGGTAAAGCAACAAAGAGCTGCGTACATCTTCACGATAGATGGAGCTTGATGGAGTGCGCGTCAAGGGAAAAGAGCAAAAGCGGAGCGCGCGTAGCGCCACTGAGGGCCAACACGTGCGAGCAATCTAATTGCAGTAAGCAGATACATCAGAGCATTCATTTTTTTTCTTTTTGGTATGTGTGTGTGTGTGTGTGTCTCTCTGGAAACGTAACTGTCGCAATAGAATACTTTTTAAAAAATCTAACTGAACTGTCACTTTAACAAGACAGTAGATAATAGGAGAAATAATTTTTAAAAAAAGAAGGCGCGAAACGAAAGGAAAAGTGTATAGTTGACTTGTCTTTGAAAAAGTGTATAAACAAAAATAATAATAATCACTTCTCTTTGCTTTGAAGAGTGGGGAAAAAGAGGGACCCTTTTGATAGCAACTTTGTCTGTTGTGATTCCAAAGTGACTCACACATAAGCGAAGTGTCTGGTGAAGCAGCACGCAAGTGATCACAATAAGTAAACAAGAAGCTTAGTGCCGCGGGAAGAAGCTATAACGCCTATATCTTCGAGTCCACCTCAACGCGCGGCTGCTCCCGCGCCTTCTTCCTCGCCCGCATCTCCGTGGAGCTGATGTCCACACGGAACTCGGCAACGGGGATGCCAACAAAGAGGTGCTGAATTGCCGGCGGAATGGTGAGCGACGAGAGGTCCTGCCAGCGCTCCGAGTCCCCCAGCTTCCGACCTCCCACGACGAAGTAACACCCACGATCACCAATGTCGCGCTGCAGCGCCTCCACCATCGCCGCCTCCGCCGCGGTGGGATCGGTGTTCGTGCTGTAGTGCTGCGGGTCCACCACCCGCACCGCCGTGTCAATCCCGATCAAGAAGCCGTGCCCGGGAAAGAGTTTGGCTTTGCTGATGAAGAGCTTCGCGTTGGTCACGGCGACGCGCTCGCCACGATCGAGGAACTGGGCGACACGCTGCTGCAGGTCTTCGCAGGCAATCGCGCCCTTGTCGACCACTTTCACCGCAATTTCGTAGGTAACCTGCACAGGCACGTGCGGGTCGTGCAGGTAGGGCGGCTGCTGACGCAGCACGTGGATGGCGGCCAGGACGAGCTCCGTGTGGCCGTAGTGAAGAGGATTGAACGAGCCGGGGTAGAGCAGACGCAGAGGCTGCAGGGGCTGCACGGGACTGTAGGCCTTCGACGTCGGCGGCGGCGCAGGCGCGCTGGCTTCAGGATCGTCCCACTCGATGTCGTACGGAATTCGGTCCGCGCGGCGCAGCTCGCCATGCCGGTTCCACAGCACACACACATCCTCCGACGCGCCAGGGGCTGGGTTGTACGACAGGACGTGATTGACAGCCTCGGCAACTTCGTGGGCGGTGTCGAGGGAGATGGAATAGGGACCGGTGCGCGTCGGTGTGGTGCACAGCCCAGCTGAAGCCTCCGCCGGGTTTGGTAGGAGAGAACGGAAAAGCGATGTCG
The DNA here is from genome assembly GCA_030849845.1 of Crithidia brevicula. NCBI lineage: Eukaryota > Euglenozoa > Kinetoplastea > Trypanosomatida > Trypanosomatidae > Crithidia > Crithidia brevicula. The sequence goes on along the minus strand of JASAOD010001907.1, from coordinate 17,508 downwards.
GGTACACCTTGCCCGAGCTGCGGCTGATCATCTGCGTGTCTTTGGGAGGCAAACACCGTGCGACCGTCTCCGCAATAGCGTGCAGCACCAGCAGCTCCACCTGTTTATCCTGCCCCTCGCGGTCCAGATGGGTGGGCATGTCCATCTGGTAGTCGAAGACCTCGCCAGCCTCGGGCACGCTGCTGGCGTCCACCGTCAAGGGGTTGAGGGCGTGTGCGTGCACGGCGCCACCCCACACCGACACGAACACTCGGTCACTACTTCGACGCAGGCGGCTTGTTTTGATGGCGGAGGTGGCGCCGATGCCAAACAAGAGAGAGCCATCGGGGATGAGCTCCACGGCGGGTGTCTTGTCCCGCGCCTCCGAGACGGCGATCGCGCGGCTGACGTGGAAGGCGTGTTGAGCCAGACGCCGGGAGGCCTCTACGCTGACGAGGTGCGTTGGCAGCCCATCCAGAGCGATGCGCGTGGAGGCGCGGTGGTAGAGTACATCCGCTTGAAGAAGGGTTCGACTGCACTCCTGCACCTGTGCGAGTCGTGCGATGGCACCGCTGCCGCCACCGCAGAGGCAGAGAGAGAGGCGCACTGGTGAGGCGTGGATGGCCTCGATGAGGGCTTCCAGTGTCATTTGGTTGTGCGAAATTATCCTAGTAAACGGTGCCTCAGAAGATCTTTTTTTTTTTTTGCGAGATTTTTTTTTAGAACGAGGTTGAACTGATAGTGCGGAGAAGTAGATGTGCGTAAGTGCGCGATTAGAGTTGTATTATGAACCCACCACAAGGCGATAGATCCCGCGAAGAAACTAAAGAACAGCACGTGTTTCAATGACAGCTCATCAATGAACACTTCTAGTATTGTTATTTTTATTTTTTTTAGTTTGAAAGTCAACGCAGAATAACAAGGGGAGACAGATAGAGAGTTTGAAATCAGAAAGAATTTAAAGTGATACATGTACACAACAAGAAAACAGATGCGTTGGAATATGATCCACTGTAAACTCACCTAAGATGCAAACAAGGAAACAAAAACATCTCACGGCTCATCAAAACGTTACTTTGGATCTACTCTCTACATAGAGATAAACTATCTTCATACAAAGGCTTGTAACTTAACACACCCACTACAAGCGAGAAAGTGAGAGCAAGCGTTTATCATGTACTTCTGATACTAGATCACTGGACAGAATTGCTTGTCAAGTCCTCTCATATTCATTTCATATATAAATATATATATGGGGTTAAAACTTATTCCTTTAGCAGTGAGATGCTTCACAAAGATTCCTACCTTCTCTCTCTCTCTTTTAGTGGTATGTGCGCTTAGCTCGTCTCGTCTATCGGGTGGAGTGCTCGGTGGGTATCGAGCGTCGCGTGTAGAGCAGCTTCGCATCCATACCGTTCATCCGGCACTGAGGGCACTGAAAGGACGTGAAGACCGAGGAGGAGCGCGGCATGGGCAGCCGCATCATGCACGTCGCACACACGCACTGCGGCTCCGCCGGCTCGTCCTTAATACCTGTACGGCCGGTGGTAGAGGCGGCGGGGCTCGGAAAGCCGCTCATATTTGGTACAGATACGGAAGAATGGGGAGACGAAGAGTGAGCACGCTGAACGCAGCCACTTCAATTACTTTACTTTTTTTTTTCTCTGAAGAAAGCGGAATGCTTTGGGTTTTGTGATGGTTGCGAGTGTGCAAGTCAACGCAAAAGATAGAGAGTGAGGGAGAGAGAGAGAGACGAGGGAGGATGTAAAACATACAAATGTGTTGTGTGAAAGCAGCGTTGTCGAGCTCACATCTGGATGCGGGTTTTTTTTTTTTTTACTATCCTTAGTGTTTCGTGAAGGCACATTAAGAGTTGTCTAGACCGATTCACTCATTGAGGCAGGTGAGGCTCTCTCTCTCTCTCTCAAACATGCTACTCACTGTAGCACTACAGAAAAAAGGGTCAACATCAACTTCAGATATCCAGAAGATGAATGACGACTCACACAACCACTGCTTAAAACTCCACAGCAGGTAAGAGCAGAAAACAGCCACGTTGCTCTCACGTATCATTATTATAATTATTATAATTTATTGCATGTTCAGTGCAGCACTTTCTGTTCAAAGAATACAAACAGACACTCCATTACACGTTCATCGACAACATTTCTTCATCGTTACCAAAACTCACCCACACCACAACAACACCATCGGCTCATTAAACGGTGTCGTACGTGGTGGGCTCCGTGCGGATCTTATAAAACACCGTAGAGGCCCCGGTGATATGTGAGCAGTTAGGGCAGAGGAGGCGTGAGTCGGGCTTAAAGTACAGCTGCGCGGTGCAGTTACCGCAGACGTACAGCGTGCCCTCCTCCTCGTCGCGGCCGATGTCTGCCGTGTCCTGCGTGGCGAAGATGCTCCGCTTGCTGTCTTGGGTGCCAGTGTACTTGACCTCCTGCTTCAACTCCGTCTTGATGGGAAGCGCGGCCATGGCTAAACTGGAAGCGGATGAAGTGAAGAGCAATACTAGAAAAAATATGAACGAAAGCGAGTATTTCACGGCAGAAAATAGTAATTATAATCTGTGATTGAGGAAAAAGTCACAAGTGGCTGCACAACACGTCGTTCTTTCGTTACTTTTGTTGAGTTTCTCGACAACACTTTTCGTCAAAGGTGCAAACAATAGCCATAACAGCACCAAAATAACGAAAAGAAAGATATACACATGTCAAGTCATTCAGATGTTTTGTCATTGAAAGTGTAGACAGAAAGAGAGGAGAGTGAAGCGTTGGAGGTGAATGCCAGGTAGGAGGAGTACACGTCGACTACAAACACCATTCGGTCTTTTCGCGATGTTGTGTCGTGAAGTTCACGTTGATCCTCAACACACTTTTAAACAAATGCTGAGTCGCAAACTATTCCAGCAGCTTCACTTTCGCCATCCAACACAGAGACGCACACAGAAGATATAAGATCTCGCATTCTGGGTTAATCGAAATGTGAGTGTCCGATACAGATAACATTTTTTTTTTTTGTGTGTGTGTGTGTGTTGAATGCTACGTGCGATGCCTATTGGGTAAGAGAAAGAGTAGAGCACCACCTGGAATAACACACACCAGTAAATGTAAAGAGGAGTCTTTGAGCGAGAACACTTAAACGGACAGCACGCCACACGTATACGCCTTTTCACTCCGAGAGAGATATAGTGTGTGTGTGTGTGTGTGTGTGTGTGTGCGAGACAATTATATAATAATAATAAAACATAAATTTACCGAGGCATAGCTAACGCAGAAGCGGTCGCACACCCGACTCCAGCGCGGGCCACACTGGCACCTTCTTCGTCTGCATGGTCTGATACAACTGCGTCGCAAAGCTGTGCAGCCGCTCCTGTAGCAAACCCTTTAACAGCAAGTTCAGCGTTTGCGTGTCGCCGCGCACGCGTCGGTGCTGCATGTCGGACAAGATGGCCGTCACACGCTTCCAATGCCCTGACTTTTCACAGGCCAGCAAGAGAAGAGTGTACGTCTCCGCGTTCGGCACCGTGGCAGAGGTGCGCAGTGCGTCGTAGAGGGAAAAGCACGAAAGAGCTTGGTCAGACAGAAGAAGTGTCTCCAGCGACGCGTTGAGCAGCGGTGTCGAGACAGGCACGTGCTCCACACGCGAGAGCAACGCCACGGCCTCCTCCACGTAGCCGCTCTCATTCAGCCCTTTAAGCAACGCCGTGAGCATCGGCGCATCCACCGGCAGCTGCAACGCCTGCAACGCGTCGGTGTAGCGCGCCAGTGCAAACTGCATGGCATTGTTAACCTGGCACACCTTGAAGAAGGCGGTGTAGGTGGTGCGTGTGGGCAGCACCACGAACTTGTCCGCGTCGAGAAGCAGTCGATTGGCCAGGTGAAAGACGGCTGTGCTCGGGTCGGCCACAACGCTCAGCGTCGTCATTAGATGCTCCAGAACCAGCGGCGTCGGGCACACAAAACAGCGCTTTTGATGGGCGTAGAGGCGACGCATCTCTTCCAGAAACGGCACATCCTGCGCAGTGAGAGTGGATGCCGCCCGTGAAGTCGCGGCGAGCTGCAACGGTTTGCCCTGACCTGCGCCGCCACGATGCCCGTGCCCTGAGAGTCGCTGCAAATAGCTGGCTTGGGAGTAGAGCAACATGATGGACTCGCACGTGCGGGGCTGCAGCGCCAAGGACTGGGTGAAGAAGCTTTCCAGCAACAGATGCGCCACCTCCTCCGCCTTCCCCAGCGCCGGCATCGGCGAATCCAACAGCTCCGTCAGCTGCCGCTCCTTCTTTAGGTTCAGCTGCGCCTGCTCATCTAGCATGTACGGTTTGTCCAGCAGACTGCGCTGGCGGTCCAGCTCGCCCTCGTGGCCACGGCCGGCGAAACGCTCTTGGCTGGAGGGGACGTACGTGCCGCCGAACGGCGCACTGATGCGGGTGGAGGTGACGTGCTGGCCCGTGGCGCCGTTCACGTACGTGGTGGTTTCTGGCAGCCCAGGGCCACCAGGGAGGTCGTGCAGGTAGGCGGAACTGGCGCGGTACTCTTCCTCTGCCTCTGCGATAAAGTCCTTCGCATCAGGGGACACGCCATGGTCGTTCAACCCCCGTTCGGTGTTCTTCACAGCGAATCGAAAAGCCGCTGTGTCTTTCTTCCCGTCTGCCTGATCCCCCTTGGCGCTGGACAGTTGAGCTGCGATCTCCTCACTCCTGTCTAGCTGAGCATCGAGGTAGCTGTTGGAGAGTCGAGGCGACTGCGTTCGTGTCAGTCGCTCCACTGGAAGGATGACCACGGTGGCTTGTTGTGCGTTCATTGGCGCGTAGGTGCGAACGTGAAGGGTGCGCGGCTGAGTGAAGCGTCGGAGGGATGAAGCAGCGCTGGTCGCGATGCCACGACTCCTCGCAGAGCACAGCGGCAGCTTCTTCATTCTTGCGCGGTGGACTTTGGTTTTCTCGCTTGAGTTGTTGTTTGTTTGCGTGTTTGGTGCCGTGATTACAGATACAAAATAGAAAAGGAAACTTGTGTTGTGCGCAGGCAGCCAGGTAGAATGGGAAGAGCGCGTTCCGGCGATCTGCTTGTGAGAAAGAGGCAGGATTTAAGAACACAAAAACTGAAAAGGGAATATAAAGGGTGGTGAGATAATGAAAAGTAAAGTGTAACAAGTGGTAGGTTGCAATTCACGTGGCGAGCAAGAGGGATATGACAAACATCGCATGGTTTTTTTTTTTTTTTTTGTGTGTGTGTGTGGCTACAAGGCGTCTTGGAGAGAAGCCACGGGGGAGAAATGCACACCAACGCAGGATTCTTCTTATTTTTTAAACTCCCCCATTCCAAAGTTTCATCTTTTGATTGTCATTAGTTGGTGTGTCTCGGTGGCGCGATGAGCAAGACTTAAAACGCTGATAGCAGCGGCTTCCTTTCAAACAAAAAAGACTTGGACATGAAATGGAAATAGCACAAGGCCACATGCCAAAACTTTTGTGCAGAGGATAAAGAAAAAAGGAAGAGAAAAAAAGCGGATGTACATGTTTCTATTCTATACGCCAAAAGCATTCGTTTTGCTTGAGTTCTTGACAAAGTCCTGCGAAGATATAAAATAGAAGCGAAATGGATGGGTCCCCACATTTGTCATTTTTTCCCCAGTTTTCAAAGGCTGAGGAAACCCATTCACAGAGAACAAAACACAAAAAAGCGATCTCACTCTACAAATTGACTTCGGAGACTTCCGCCTCACAACTCTTCGGAATTCGCCATCACCTCGGCCACATCGCGCACTGCACGCTTCACGCGCTCCGCCGTGACCCCCACATCCTCATAGGAGGACATGAACGCCCCCGTCGACACCTTTAACGCCGCAGACCGGAGCAGCGGGAAGAGCACCCGCCGGTCCAATTCCATTGCTTGGTTCAGCAACAACACACCATCGATGGTTTCGAACATTTTTGTCACCGGGGCACGACGCAGCTGCTGATAATGGCGGTAAAGCGCTGGAGGTATACGCGTGCTGCACTGCTGAAAGACGCGGCGGTTCAGATCCTGGCTCTTCTCTTCCGCGTCTGCGTCATCTCTGTCGCTGTTGCCGCCAACATCTTCCTTCGCAAAGATCGATGGATCTTCACGTGCGTCTACCTCGTAGTTGTCGCCCTCTAGGTCGAACGTCGGCGGCGTCGCGCGCACAGGTGCAGCGGCACGTGTCCGCAGATTGGCAGGAGGAGGCGCCGACGAGAAGGGCGTCACCGGAGGCCGCCGCCGAGCGGAGGCAGAGGCAGAAGAGCCCTTCGCAGATGACGGTGTCGGCCGCGTCACGCCGGCCTCCTCACCGGAGCGAAAGCCCAGTCGTTGTCGCTGTCGACCAGACAATCTGCGCTGCACCTCGTAGCCGTCGTCGCCGTCGTTGTCGTGTGCGCTGAACCCACTGCGCTGGCGGGGGTCGTCGGTGTCCGTGTCGCCTCTATCGTCGGTGAAGCGCATGCGTTGCTGCGGTAGAGAGGAGAGAGAGGAGGAGACATTCGACGACGTCGCCGGCTGCCCTCGACGTGGGTTCGATGTTTGTTTTACACCAGGCTTCACGGAGACTCGTCGTGCGTTGGGGGTGGTAGCGGTGGCGGTGGTCTTTGATGATCGACGTGGCTGGCTGTCCCACAGCTGCTGCGCAGTCTTGCTCAACAGCTCCTCCATGGGCACGGTGGGCTTGTAGCCTGGCATGAAGGGCCGGCCGCCCTCAATGGCGCAAAAGAGCGCACGATGCACGCACTGTCGCATACCAGCGTAGCTGCGCTGCGGCGTCGGCAACAACGTTAATACTTTATTTCCACCGGTGGTGCGCACGTAGGCTGGGGGAATGCACTGCATGAGGAGACGTGTCACGCAGCCCGGCTCCACGCCGTAGCGTAGTATCGGCAGCAGGAGTGCCACGAGGACTTCGTTGGCCTCTTTGAAGGTGACGCACCGACTCAGCACCGAGGTGCCGGGACACACGCTTCCCCCTTTGGACTCCCCAGGCGCCATGGCATCGTCATTGCGAAGAAGGAGAACGGCGTCCGAGTGCTTCTGCAGCACCTGCAGCGTGAGGGCGGCGTTAAGGCCCTGCGTGGCGACTTCGCCCACGACTTGCGGTGCCACCGCAATGTTGACAAGATGCCGCGCACGCCGTTGGGCGCCGTAGAGGCCGCCATCAAAGCCATCAATGCGCATCATCGTGGACTCGTAGACTTCATCCACCTGCTTCCCAAAGGCTGGCTCAGTGAAGTACAACCGCAGCCGCTCTGTCAGCCGCGAGGCCAATCCACTGCCGGTGCCGCCGACGAGGCTGTGGATGATGATGAGTGCCTCAAAGCCACCGCTGTCGTCCTCCGCGTCGCTGGTGCGGCGCGTTTCGCGATAAATAACCTGCAGGGCCTTGCCCAGTACGTTGTCGTCCTCCTCACGCTGGTCACGAGCCATGTTACGAAAAGCGCGCTGCACAGCCGCATTGTCCTCGTTGCGTTTGCTGTGCGCCGTCTTCACGCCGTGGTAGCCGAGACCCCAGTTATTGCCGCGGCCAGATTGACCATGTACCACATTTTCTGCGCGCATGAAGTCTGCATGACGCTGCCGCACGCCGAGAACCACCTTCGGCTCCGTGTCGACCAAGACGCAGCGCGCCATGCCATCACGTGTGAAAAAGGGCGAGGGTCCTGGTGAGGTGGGCAACGCGGTGGCGTGTGTGGGTGCTGTGGTTTTTTGTGTTGATGTAGAGCCTGCGGTGATGCCGGTGCACAGGGCGAGCTGAGTGAAAAGCTCATCACCAAATTGGTTGCCGCACTGGCCCACCAACACCACAACAATCGCCATACGAGCTGAAGAAATTGAACACAAGGCAATGAGTGCAAGAAGGCGTTTCGATACTCCCTCGAAAAGAGAGAAAAAAAAAAAAGAATGAACAAAGTAGTGAGGCACCTCTTCGAGTTGTTTAGTGTGCTTCGATATTGTTTGTGTGCGTGTGTTTATGTAGGTGTGGTTCAAAATTGCTTACTCCACTCTGGTCGCCTTCTCTCTGCGTGTGTGTGTAGAAAGTGAGCAACGCCAGCCTAGCATGCAGGCGTGTGGGTAGAAATACAAATGACGTATTTTGTTTCTGCGCTTGCTATCAGCACAAGAGAGAGGAGTAGAAAATGGACTGAAGATACGCAGGGTACGATGGACCTGGATGATGCCACTGAGGAAGCGCATTTCGGTGCGTTGTTTTACCTGCTTATTCATCAGCAGCACAAACAACCGCCACACACTTTTCAGTCCTTTTTCGTTTTGTCGCAGGCTGGACGGCCGCATCGCACGAGTGCGCACAGATGAAGCCTCAGCCGCACTTCGAGAGAGATACACGCTACCCGAGCAGCCCCTTCGTTGAAGTCCATTTCAAGGAAAAGCAAAAACCTCCGAGAAAATTAAGCCTGTTCATGCACGCAAGAAATTCCCGTCATTTTAGGCAATCGGTTTTTTTTTTTTTTGGCTTTGCTGATCATAGTCTATGAAAGTATCTTTGCGAATCCTCTATGCCACGCCTCTTACCAATCCAATCTCTCTCGTTCTTTTTCTCTATGCGGCATTCAGAATTCGATGCTACCAAATTCTTCAGCGGCCGCTCTGCACCACCTAAAACTGCCTGCGCATGACGCTGTAGACCGCCCGTGAGCCGATGAGCCCCATCTTGACGAACAACATGCGCACCTTCCACAGAAACCACTGAATGATGTACGCAATCACAAAGTACTGAATCCACCCCCACTTCAGTACCTCCGCGTAGGACGGCACGTACTGCACCTCCGCCTTCGGGATTCGAAGTTGAATGTACCACGTAAAGGCGTTGAGGTCGTCCAGATCGTCCCAGAGTCCACGCACCACCGTGCTATCCTGACGCAAAAGATCTAAGCCACCAAAAGCCTCCACGTAGGGACGCAGGACCACGGACTGATTGCGTGCCGTATACGCACTCGCGAACTGCGCGAGGTTCATCAAGTCCGCGGGCTGCCGTGCAAGCTCCTGGAGAGGGCTACCAGTGTAGGTATGCTGATAGGACACGTAGGGCGAGTTGATGAGGCTCTCGGTGGAGTGGAAGAGCAGATCTGCCTTGGTTAACGCACAGACGGGTCCCCCACTCCAGGTATAGGCGGTGGATGTCGTAGTGCTTGTAGAAGTGCCCGTGTCATCGCCCACCTCAACGGCGGTGGTCACCGTACCGTATGGCCGTTGCAGCGGCGCTCGTGTAAATCGCAGAAGCGGCGCAGCAGTCATGTTTACCTTCATGAGATAGTGGTTAATGGTGTACACAAACTCCGGCAGAAACGTTACCTCAAGCACAGCATCTCGCTCTGCTGTGGGGGCGGCGGCTTGGTCGTAGACAGAGCTGTCCAATGCGCTGCCCAGTGGGAAGTTTAGAAGGAAGTTCATCACGTCCACCTTGCCATCTCCATTCCTGTCCTCCTCGTAGACGGCGAAGTACGGGGTGAGGCTCAGGGAAGTACCCAACACAGCCTCGTTGAGACTATCTGAGCACGACCACAGGTACTCTTTCCCCAACACAGTGCTCACGCGCAGCGCGCAGCGCTCGGTGAAGGATATGTGCGGCATCTGATAAAAGTAATTCGTCTGCACCCAGAAGTTCTCCATGGCGAGCCCGATGATGAACGGAATGACAAGAATTGTGAGGAGGCAGATCGCGTAGAAAAGCCAGGAGGCGAGCCCGCGCGGGGCGTAGCGTACGCCAAAGTGCTCGTGATACAGGGATAGCTGCATACTTCGTTGTTTTAATTGATCAAAGGTGAGGAAATTAAATAAATAGACAACTCTCTTTGTTTGCTTCCTGAAAAGAGTAATTGAAGAACCGGAAAGCTTCCCGATACAAAAAAAAAATTGTAATAGGCAGCAGGTAGCAGAGGATCTTCTAGGTTATCGCGTGTCAAGGGGGTTTTCCTTCAAGATTCTACTCGGATAAGATACAGACCACCTCTTGTCGCTGTTCTATGGGAATTCAGCTTCGGAAAAGAGCAGGGGGAAATAAAGAGACCAGAGGAAGAAAGCCGTTTTCCTTTTGGCGTTAAAAAAAGGCAGTTCTTGAAAAATGGGCGACTTATCAGCACAACGAAGAGTGCATGATGAGACGAGCAAGCAGCGGGCACGTTGCACCAACCCACTTGGGAGGATAACCGGTGCGCGCGATTCTTATTTTCTGCTGCCACATAAATTGCGAGAACGAGAGCACCAAAGAATACGGAGGAGCAAAGATGGTGTTGTGTGAAGCAGAGAGAATTGGAAAGGAGTAGCGCATCTTGAAGTTTGGCGGGCATCCGCTCTTGTGTACATTCCTCACATTTGAAATTGGGGGAAAAAAAAACCTTCCCCCGCTGATGCAGTGGAGAAACAAAGAGTTAGAGAGAATAGTATAGGAAGAGCTGGCTCCTATCGCAAGACGTGGGTACTGAAATTGCAGGCGATCGTCCAGCTCAGTACATGCTCTCACGCATGCGCCTTGCTTCCTTGTGGTCCTTTTCTTTTCTCTCTCCCTCTCTTCTCTTTCGTTGTTATTGACTTCAGGTTAGCTTTGGGTATAAGCCGAAGAATATATTGGTGCTGCGTGTAACAAGCTGGAAGAGAAGATAAAGCCATAAGCTCAGAGCAAGAATAGAAAAAAGTACAAAAGCACAAGCTTTGAGAGATTCAGGCTGTCGTTTTTTTTTTTATTTGTTTTGGGGTGCCGATTGAGAGAGAGTGCATACCAGCATGACAATCCGCTTTCCTGTGTGCCACAACGTGGCCATGTGAACGACACGTGCGAGATATGTTCGCTCTTGTAGAACAAAAAATAAAAAGAATTAAACGAGTACGGCTGGGGGAAAAAAGGGGGTGGTGGCGTCAACATGCACTGCGGTGTTTCTTCAACTCAACAAACGGAGCGTCACATCTTCACTCGTGCACGCGAGCAGCTTTCAACGTACAACGTGCAGACTTCTCTCTATCTCGCCCCTCAGCATCTGCCCAGAGATGCTACTTAAAAGAAAGGGGGGAGAAAAAGTCCTCTTCTGTTGTTTTATTGAGAGTAAGCAGACAAACCAGAAATAAATAGATAAAGACGAAGGTTGAACTAGCGCGGCATACTGACGCTGTGTGAGCGACTGAAAAAAACAAAGCTAGGTCAAAGGCGCAAGCAGCAGTAAGAAAAACACGCAACGACATCTAAGGGGAGAATGCATGCGGGACAACCCGAAGGAGCCACGTGTGATGAGGACGAATTTTAACAAAACCACACATAGGCACACACACACATAGACACGTGCGAAGCGCGACCTTCACTATCTTCTCACTTGACCCAAGTTTCTCGATCACAAGTAGAGAAGCGCCGCTGCATTGTACGCCCTAAGTCTACAATGCATTGTTTTTGTTGTTGTTGTTGTTCGGGGCGAGGGAAAACAACCAAACAAACTAAAATTAGTAGAAAGACGAAAGAAAGTTTGAAAAAAAGATCGTCAGGTGAGTCTGAGAAATGCACAGTTAAAGATCGAAGCAGAAAGGAAAAGAGGAGGAAAAGAGATTGGACTAAGAAACAACAAAGAGCGTCGCCAATTGTGAAAAGAAAAGTAAATATGTGTTGTTTAAGAGAGGCAATGGAACAAAATAATAATAATAATAAAAAGACTCCGACGAATCAAAGAATAAAAATGAGAGAAAAAAGGTTTTTGTTGTTGTTGTTGAAGTAAAGGTGTGTGTGTGTGTATGTGTGTGTGTGTCTGCGTATGTGTGCAACCGTTGTCTGGTTTTGAGCATTCACCATGAGAAACAGGTGAAAAATTAGACAAACAAGCAGAAACGGGTGGTGGCCAACTCCATTTTTTTTATTTTTAGCGGGGGTTCTAAGCAGATTACCCAGTTGAAAGTTTTTTTTGGCTGGAAACCCACACACACACACACACACACACACGCGTACACAATATTCTCGTGTTGCTTCAGCATGTGCATGAAGAGCAATAACGCAAGACTAGAAGACACAAACACACACACTACCAAAAAAAGAAAAAGAGAAGGGGGAAAAGGTTACTCTACTGTGTCAGCTATCTATCAGCTTGATAGGTTTGATACTACAAAAAAAAAAAAAAAACCAAGAGCAGCAAAGAGGGGAAAACAAATCTATACATATATATTTGTATTAGATCTGCATTCTTTAATTTAAAAAGGAAAGAGAGGTCAAATAAATCGAGAACGTTTCGCTCTTAACGTCTATAGGAGGCTCTAACCGCCAGCGCAGGTCTTCGCATGAGCAACTTATGCGCTACGCGCGGTGCGCCAGGCACGGTGAAGGATCGACTGTGTCCGCCACAAAGCTGGGCTCGGGAGTCTCCACCACCACGAAGGGAGATTCACCAGAGAGAGGGCGGTGGCGCGAGTTGCGGCGGGACATCGTGGCAGTTGTATACGCTGTGCGATGGTCATCCTCAAGGGCACGGTTTGGGTTGCTTTGTGGGGGTCCGCTAAAGCGCTTTTCAGCGTCAAACTGGTACGCGGTCTGCATACTGAAGAACGCGTAGGGGAGAGAGAGAGAGGCTGCTGTTTCTGACAATGAGAAATATTTTTCTTCTTTTTGTTCGTCTAATCGCTGTAGGTGCACTCTTCTGTCTTCTCTGATAGTTGATAGAGGGAGAAGATAAAGATTCGACCTTTTTTTTTTTCTGATGCTTTGAAAGGCCAAGCCGTGAGGGCGGCGAGCGTTGTTGTGCGGGAGGCGATGGTATAACTCAGCGTTTTCACTGCAATGAGCGGGCCACCACACGCGATGCACAGACCCATGTAAAGAGCGAAGAAGGGGTGGAGAAAGGAATAGAGATTTTTTCAAAAAAAAGGACGAGGGACCATGGGCACCGGCATATCGAGAGCTCACAGTGAGGGCGGACGGAGCGGGGAGCCGACAACAACAACAGCAAATCGAGAAAGACAGAACAAGTCGCTCAACAGGAGATTTAATATAATAATAATAATAATAGTAGCGGAGACAGACATCTCCAATAAGCGGTCACACGCACCAGCATGATTTCCCTTTTGTTCTTTGGCGAAAAATTGATGCGAAAGCAAGTAGGCTTTTGAAAGTATTACCTTGACTGTAGATTGAAACGAGCGGGACGATAAAGAAAAACAGCAGAGCAATCATTAGTGTAAACACATCTTATTATCCAAAACCAGAAATGATGGATGCTGACAACAACAAAGAGAGAGCAGCGATACCAAAATTGCTTCTAATGATAATTGAAGAAGGGGAAACAAAGGCCGACATTGAATTGCCGTTTCTCAAAACGGACAGAACACCAACACGAAGGTCAATCTGCTGCGATTGATCAGGGCCAAGCAGCAGCCCAGGAGAAGTATGACGTCAGCGACGGTTGCGTACGCGCTCCGAATTCATAAAGCTAGCATAGAAACATTTGTATTCTTGGAAACTAAATACGCTCACGTGTACACCCCATGTCTATTCAGGCGAGCACAAGGGGTGACGCGACAGATGAGCACCCACAAGCGCGTTGTTGTTGTTGTTGTTATTTTCTGCGAGGTGCAATTTAGACCAGCGATCGAAGCTAGAGCACGGCACAAAAGCACAGGCTTCCGTGTAAAGTTCATAGCGGATGCAACAACAAAAAACTCAAACGAAAGAGTTTACAAGCCTAGGGTTGGGAGAGCGCAAGTGTAAGCTCTATGCATTTTTCTTTTCTTTTCCAGGTGAAATACACGCCTAGAGGAAGCAGCAGCGACGCTGCTGCGTAGTAGATTTAAAGAGCCCCTTAAATTCGCAATGAATAAAGAAAGACACACACAAAGACCTCAGCCGCGCACATACATGCGGACAAAAACAAAACGTTCTAAAGAGTGATTGAGTGGAGCTGACATGGTAGCGAAGGACAAGGGGAAGTGTGGAGAAAGGATGCATGCCTGCGCACCTCACGTGTAGTAATCTAGTCCATTAAAATAGAGTCCTGCATAAGGGTTGAAGAGAAAGAAGGAACAAGAACATGTACAAGGTACAGAGGATAGAGAGGCAAGAGTAAGTTTCAAAGTGTGGTCGGTTGTTCATTCAGGAGTCATCGCTGGCATCAACGCTCTGAATTATTATTATCTGTTCCCAACCTTTATGCTACCGCTCCATAGTTGAGGTGAGTGTGTAAAGCACACACTTATGTTCCCCCGCCTCGTTCCTTTCAAAATAGCGAGTTCCCAGATGTGACATTTCCCGAGACGAAGCCAGAGGTCCATGAGACTTTCCGCATGCCCCGCTCCGGCCACAGCTGCGTGAAGTAAATCGCACCGAGAGTTGCAGCAACAAACACGGCGTTGGAAATAAACCGCAGAGAGTGACTAAATGACTTATTTCACCACTGAGTGTGGCCTTCATTATTATTATTATTTTTCTTGTGCGTTTGAGAGTGTGTTCACAATAAAGCGAATTGCCGCTGTGCTAAGACAAGAAGAAGATAACAGAGTCGATTCTGGACGTGCATCACGGACCCCCACTGTGACTTTCCGAGAACGTTTCTACCTAGAAGGGAAAAAAATATTGAGAATAAAACGAGTGTCTATGAATATATAAAAAGAGGTACAAATAGTCATTCAAAAGAGCATACTAAATTATACATATATAGATATATAAACACAGATGTGGGGAAAAAGACCAGAAAAAAAAACTCGCAGTGCTACTGTATAATAAATAGTAAGAAGAATAAGAATTAGAGTCTCTGCTACGCAAACAACGGTGCTACACCACAAGGCTTTACACACGGGCAACAAAGTAAACAAAAGCGCCGTTCTTTAACCCGTTAGAGCGCGCTCAGTCTGGCGTGCACACAATGGACAGGGAAGGCACCGAGGAACTAAGATTTGAGAATGCTTTTTTTTTGTTTTTTTTTGCAATCAAGACGACGGCTCACAAATGAGCCTAGCACACGTAGAAAACATTGAAATGCAAAAAAGAAAAAAACAAAGCCTCCCCCTTTCGTTCCTCGGAAAGCAACCTGCCCGCATCCACCGCTCGCCGCCGCCACGCAAAGCGCATCCAGTATTCGCTGATCTGATCGACGTTTCTTCTTATTCTTTTTTTGTTGTTTTCACGCACATCACAGCAAAGCGATAGACAACCTCGACGGCCTCCCACCACCGCCGCTTAGCTGATAACAAAAATCGAGAAGCACAGTGGTAAATTATGAAAAGATAAAATTAATAAAAGGTATATGTTTCAGTTAAACTAAAAGTATTTTTTGTAAACGACGCGACGAGTAGTTTAGACGACAGCGGAGGGAAAAAGCGGATGCGTCTCTAGTACACACTCGCATACATACAAGCACAGACAGGTAGATGTGCCTAAAAAAAAAAAAAAACCTAGCTGCTCGTACGTTGATGAGCACAAAAAATGGAGCAATAAATGAACCAGCAAAAAAAAAAAAGACAGCGCAATAAAAAAGATTAAAATTTACATTGCGCTAGTCGCTTTGGAAGTTTACGCTGTGGCGTACACGCACTCCTTGCAACAAAGAAAAAGAGAGAACAATAGGGCTATTTTTTTTTTTACATTCCAAGAACAACAAAAAAAAAAAATAAGCTCAGGTGTCTTCAGTGTATGAGACGAGTTTTATAGCGAGATCAAGAGATCAAGATAAAAGGATAGAAGATCAACGAAGAAGAAGAGGATGAAGAAACTGGCCGATACTGCTTGACGACTTGTTCAAGCAATGCTCAGCATTCTACCGAGAACCATAAGAAAGACAAAGAGAGTCCGATCATCAAAGAAAAAGAGAAGGTGAGCAGTAGAAAAAAAAAAAAAAGATTGTTAAATCTGTTATAAAATGACAAAAACATTGTGGGGAATGGAGATTAAAAATAAGAATAAAAAGAGAAAGTAATGCGCAGTGGCAACGTAGTTGAGCATCCTCGACTAAGAAGATAGAGAAGGCATCAAATCACATCACGGAGGTCTCTCAATAGTGCGACCTCCACCCGGAGATAGGCCTTCTCATTCTACGCCTCATTAGTGCACACGCTCGTCAGAATAATTGGCAAAAATGAGCACATAAAGTACGCGAGAAAGGAAAGAAAAGAAGAAAAAAACTTGTCGAGAGTTTATAAACTTAAACCAAAATATTTGAAAAGAGAAGAGAGAAACAAGTAGTTATAATAACGGAAAACAAAAGGAGACATGAGAAACTATTGTTGAAAAACGAATAGTAGGACCTCACACTTAGTATCGAGCAGGACGTTGAAGTGCGGGCGAAAGAACAAGCTCGCAGGAAAAAAAAACATCGGAGCAGCAAAGGCGAAGAAGAAAAAAAAAAGGCTGCCCTTCTTTTTTTGTTGTTTCCTCCCCTCTCTCTCTCTCTCTCTCTCTCTCTTTCACTTCACAGCACTGGGCGAGACACTCCCAGAAGGCAAGAAAGAAGAAAGGCATACATAGAATGAATGAGAGAGAGAGAGAGAGACAGCCTTCGCGGACCTGTACCTTGTACAGTGTTCATAATGTGCTCGATGCTCTTCGCAGCGGATGATCGTATGTGGTGCGCCACGCAAAACCAACGCTGAGGCTCCCTGTTCATATGCACAGGAGCCCGTCATAATGACACACAGAAAAAAAAAACAGCCAGGAGTAGAAAGACAAGGGCAAACCTCCAAGGGATCCCCAAAGCAGCGTTCGAGTAGTCAGTCTGAATGATGGTCGAAAATAAAAAGACTAACGAATCCAATTCACTGCTCTGACTGTTGCGCAGCTGTTCTCTCCGTCTCCGGATCCACGTTGCTGAAAGGCATCACACAGTCGTCGTCCTCGTCGCTGAACGCCCGAGAAGACGTCGGTGCTGCGAGGGCTTCCGCACACGCCTCCTTGTGTTGCGTATACGTGGACGGCGCGACGAAGGGGTTTATCCCATCCGGCAGCGGTACGTGGATCGTTTTAGGTGACTCCACATGCCTCGTCACGCATTCTGCGGACACATCGTCGACCGTCTCGTAGCCTGTTGCACCTGCGGAGGCGTTCGCCTTGTCCTCCTGTGCCGACATCCGTGATGCCCACCACGCCCCCCCACCGAGGCAGCAACACCACATCAGCAGAAGTACGAGTAGCATCACTCCGAGGATGAGCACCACAACAAGCAGAATAGCCCACCAGGGAAAATTGGAGGCTGAATGGCCGTCAGAGGCGCGCGGTGGGGCTGTTGTTGTCGTCGATGTCGGGGTATAAGCTGGGCAGTCAGACGTGTACGATGACTCAGGAGAGCTGCATACCGTTTCCTTCGAAGGGCACTCCTGGGATGCCTGAGAATCGAGACCTACATTGCTGATGGTCCACTCCTTTTCGCAGATCCACCTGTACGGCAGGCAGCACGTCACTTCGGTCTCTGAAAGCGTGACAGAATTTAAACTCGAAAGGGCACCCCACGCGTCCGGGATGGTGCCATAGAGCCGCGTCTTCTCTGCGCTGAATTCTGTGAGGGCCGTCATGGTGGACCACTCAGGCGGCAGCGTACCCGTC